>CAMOHE010047257.1:18613-106240 GCA_946598075.1 Artocarpus hirsutus | reverse complement strand
AAGGATGCGAATAAGTTGAAAGCACGTTTGGAAGTTTGTGTGTTTGTAGAATATCCAAAAGGAACTAAAGGGGTTATTTCTATAACCCAAAGGAAAATAAAGTCATGGTTTCAACTAATGCAACTTTCATTGAGGAGAGTTATATGGATGACTTTAAGCCTTGAAGCAAAGTGGTGCTCAAGGAGTTAAGAAGTGATCCAATCCCAAAGGAAAATAAAGTCATGGTTTCAACTAATGCAACTTTCATTGAGGAGAGTTATATGGATGACTTTAAGGCTTGAAGCAAAGTGGTGCTCAAGGAGTTAAGAAGTGATCCAATCACCCTGGGGGTTCCGAATGAAACCGTTCTGATCATTGTAGAAAAATCAAACGAACCAAAACAATAACCTAAGGGGCTTTGGCATAGTGGGAGGATCGAGCGTCAACTCGAAAGGTATATGTTCAATGGTGAGGCCTTCTTGGTTGAACCAGATGAACATAACAGGGATCCTTATATTTACACAGAGGCTATAGAGGATGTTGATTTAAACTCTGGACAGAGGCCATGAACATAGAGATGAAGTCTATAGAGACTAATCTAGTCTGAGAGCTTGTGGATCTTCCCAAAGGCGTAAAACCCATAGGGTGTAAGTGGATCTACAAGGGGAAAAGAGGAATGGATAGAAGGTCGAAACCTTTAAGGCTAGATTGGTAGCTAAGGGTTACATGCAAAAGGAAAGAATCGATTATGAGGAAACCTTATCGTATGTGGCCATAATTTAATTCTCTTGTCTAGAGCTATCGCTCTCGACATAAGATTTGACAGATAGATGTCAAGACAGCTTTTCTAAATGGCTATATTGATGAGTCCATTTATATGGAACAACTAGACGGGTTCAAGGTCAAGGGTCAAGAGGGTAAGGTTTGTAAGCTGCTAAAGTCTATTTATGGACTTAAGCAGGCTTCCCGTTCTTGGAACATAAGATTTGATCAAGTGATCAAGACTTATGGGTTCTCACAAAATGTGGATGAGTTATGTGTTTACAAACACATTAAGGATAGGAAGGTGGTTTCTATACTACTCTATGTAGATGACATTCTGCTAATTGGCAATGACGTTGGGGCATTATCATCTGTCAAATTATGGTTGATCAAGCAGTTGACATAAAGGACTTGGGTGAGGCTAGTTTTGTTCTCGATATCTAGATCTTTCGGGGTAGGAAGAACAAAATGATAGCTTGGTCCTAGGCTAGCTACATAGATAAGATTCTCAGGAGATTTGCAATACAGGATTCTAAGAAAGGTGGGAACCATCTAGGTCTAGAATTACTCTTTCTAAAAAAGACTCTCAAAAGTCTGGTAAAGAAAGAGAATATATGAGGAAGATACTTTATGTTTTGGCAGTGGGTAGTCTCATGTATGTCATGCTTTCTACACGACCGGATATTTGTTATGCGGTTGGGATTGTAAGTCGGTTTCAGGCATATATGGGACCTAACCACTGGGTTGCAGTTAAGCATATTTTCATGTGCCTAAGAAGGACTCAAGGGTATATGCTTGTGTATTCGGGTGAGGATTTGACACCTCTAGGATACACTGGCTTGGATTTTTAATATTGTCTAGATTCAAGGAGATCGACTTTGGGTTTTGTGTTTACTCTGGGTGGTTGTGCCATCAGTTGGAAAAGTGTGAAGCAATATTGCACTTTGGATTCAACGATAGAGGCCAAGTATGTGGTAGCTAGTGTCTGGTAGCTAGTGATGCTTCGAAAGAAGTAGTGTGGCTCTACAAGTTCCTTGGGGATCTAGAGGTAGTTCCTGGTATGGATAAGGTAGTATCACAGTACTGTGATAATAGTATGGCTATAGCTAATGCTAAGGAACCAAGATTTTACAAGAAGAGTAAGCATATTGATCGAAAGTATCATGTGATAAAGGACTTCGTCAAGGGGTAGCATGTCACGGTATGCAAAATCGCGTCAGAGGATAATTTAGCTGATCCATTCACAAAGACACTTGTTAGGAGAGTCTTTGAGAGGCATGTGAAAGCTATGGGGATGCGAGATTTATCATATTTACTAACTTAGTGCAAGTGGGAGATTGTTAGACGTGTATACCCTAAGGAGTAAAAATGTAATATGTTTTTGAAGACATTTTTATCAATAAAGAATTTATTTATTATTTACATACCAAATCTTGTCCTCTTTACGTTCATATTTGTTGAATGTTTGTTAAGCAAACAAAAGTCTGAGACTGTCAGTCTAAACCTTCAAGAATTGGGATATGATGGATAGATTATGCAGAAGACACGATTCTTAAGGTGACGGTCTAAATCATAAGGTCTGCAATCAAGGAAATAAAGTTGGGCGCTTTATTCATATAAAGATTGTTATGTTGTCTATAACCCTATTGGGAGATGTTTTGTCTTGGCCATTAGAGGTAGACTCCATGAATAAAAACATTGGCACGTTATTATAGGTGACGATGTGTTGGATCAAGACATAAAGTAAATTGATTTGGATTAATAATTCTGTCTCAGCAAATCGATTCAATTTAGATAATCATTTGTATTGTATCTTAATCCTGAGATGAATAATGGGCATGTTGTCTTGACTTGTGTCTTTTGATGTATCAAAGGGTGACACCCACATTTTAATAGTAGTACGCATTCCGGTACATTGGAGGCATGACTCTTGATAACGTAAACTTGTTATTCATAGATATGGAATCCATAGCTCTTCTTTAGGAGTAGTGATATCCTCTTATATGTGTTATCCTGTAATTGGAAAGCTAGAGCGCTCAACAATCAGGATAAATAGGTGTAACCGAGTGTTATACCGTCTTTGGATGGTAAGTTTTCTGATGGTGAGATAATGGAACGTAAGATAAAAATAATCAGGAAGGTAAGATAAAACTTATCCTTAAGTTGATTATGGATAATCCTATGGGGGTACGATATATTATGAAATGTCATGGAGACTTAGTTATATGGGCTTTGTAATTTTATATATTTTGAGAGTGTAGCTCCAAGCTTTTAGTGGAGTAGCATTGGAGTTGACAATTATGAAATGTATATCTAGGATATTGGGTTTCATAATTATTGGTAGCTTGAACTATATAGGTCCATCAGGTCTCCTTGCTAACTCACAAAAATTCTGTAACAATACGGCATGCCTTTTCGATAATTGGTGACATATGTCAGATTTATTAGATTGGTTGATATTTGAAAGAATCAAATAATTCATGTTTGTTTATCGGTTGAATTAATTTTGTGAGAAAATTAATTCAAGATAAACTTGTTAAATTATTGATCAGATAATTCTTGTCTGTTTATCAATTGATTTAATTTTCAATAAATTAAATCAAGATAAACTTGTAGAATTATCAGGAATTCATTTATTTTCCTAGAGATTCTCTAGATAAAGTTGTTTTAATTAGATAACTTATCTATTAGGTTATTTGAATTAAAACTGAGACTTTATCCTATAGAATCTCGAGTGAAAAATATAAGATTCGCTGAGATTTTTATTGCAGGTTCGGCATGCCAATTCTCAGGTTTGGCCTACTAATGGGGCAAGTTTGGCATACTGGTTAGACTGATTGGCATGTCGATCACGCGATAAAAAGATCATGCATTTTCACATGGATTTCATCAAATATTGATCTGAATTTGATTCTGATTCGAATTTTGAGGCATTACCTGATAAGGACTGATTCTTGGGCCTAACCACTATAAAAAGGGAGTGAGTCTCATTATTATTTAAGATCAATTGAGAGATTAAGAGTGAAATTTTACTAGTGTGATTCAAAAAACTCTCTGAGAGCTCTTGTTCATAAATCATGAACACTATCTTTGGGTTCTCTTAATTGGTTGGAAGGAGAGTCACCTGGTGGAAGAGCTATACATGTGAGTCCACACTCACTCCGATCATGGATAGAGAATAGCAAAGAAGACCAGCTGGTTGAGGCTCTTCTAGAACGTTACTTCTCTTTACGAATAGCAGGAGTTCTTCAGCATATAAAGGTTACTAAGATCTGGTCAATTTATGCATATAGCATGTCAAACTTGTGTTTTGAAAAATAATCTGATATAAAAAATTTTAAAATTTCGTTGCGTGTTACTTTTCCAACACGGGTATGAGTTGCAGTTGGGATTTGAGATTAGGATGGGGGAGAAGGTTGGGATCAAGATTGAAGAATAGGGTTTGAGTTGGGTTTTGAGACTAGGATTGAGGTGGGGATTTAGGTTTTAGGACCAAGGTCAGGTGCCGAGGTTTGGGCCCAAGGTCACAATTGAGTGTCAGGGTCTTGGGTCAACCGTAGGTTACAGGACTAGGGTTGTGGTTATGGTCGAGATCCAGACTTAGGATCTAAGTTGTTTGGCAAGGTTTGAGTTCTTGTTTCTGGATTGTGGTTAGTGTAAGTTTTCAAGATTGAGATAGAGATATGTGACTAAAGATGTGGTCAGATTTTAGGACTGGGATCGGGGTCGTCAAGTTTTGAGATTAGGATCAGGGTAGGTATCATGGTTTAAAAATGGAATTTGGTTCAACACTGACATTAGGGTCAAGTGTTAGGACATGAGTATGGTTTAGATTTTGAGACTATGGTCATAGCTAGGGTCAAGATTGGGATTAGGGGTCGGGGGTTAGGTTTCAAAATCAAGATAGGGGTTAGGGTTAGGATCAGGTAGGAGGTAGAATTGGGTTTGGTTTTGAATCTAGGGTCATGTTTAGGTTTCAAGATCAACGTTAGGTATTGAGACCTAGGTTAGGGTTAGGATTTGGGATTTGCGTTTGACAGCAGACCTCAAAACTTGACCACAATATGAAATTCCAATCTTGACCCTGAATCCTGACCCTCAGTAGGTCCCAAATGCCAACCCTAGAGCCAAATCTTAACCTTGGTTCCAAAACTAGACCCTAACACCAACCCCAAATCCCAATCCTAACCCTAACCCTGGATTCGAATTTTGATCATGACCTTGGTCTCAAAATCCAACCCCTACACCTAACTTTGACCTCTGCCTTAAACATTGACACCCAACCCTAACCTTAATCTCAAATCTTAACCTTGACCTTGTTCCTAAGATTTGAATTCCAACCTTGATCTTGAGCCAGAAACTCAGCCCTACCCTAGTCCTGATCCCAAATCCTAACCTTGACCTTGATCTTGTTCTCAAAACTCAATCCCAAAACCAACGTCGATTCCCAACCTCTAAACTGATCCTAATCATGAAACCTTACTTGGAATTCCAACCCCAACCTCGACCCTTGTCTTAAGTCCCAACAAAGAACCAATCCCAAAACACAACTGCAACCTCGAATTTGAAACCCAACCTTGGCCCCTAATACCAACCCCAATTTTTGATCTTGATCTCGAAACTTGACTCAATGCCAGATCCCTAAGTGTGACCTAGACTTTAGTCCTGAAATCTGACCCCAACCCTAAAATTACTTAACCCTAACCTTGGGCCAAAACTCTGATGCCTGCCTTTTCATGAATCTTGACCTTGACCTCGGTCTTGAGTAATAATCTTGGCCACTGTCTAGAAACCCAACCTTGTCCTTGGTCCTAAATCTGACCTCAATCCCAAAATCTAACCTTAGCCCTTAGCCCTTGGCCCTATACCTAATACCTCACCCTAATCCTTAGTTTCAATCCAACCCTTGCCTTAAAACCCAACCTTTACCTCAGTCTCGAATCTTGACCCCAGTCCCCTAGCCTTAATACTTGACTTGAATGTCAACCTTGAATGCTGACCCTACCCTTGGTCCCAAAACTCGACCCTAGTCTTGGGTCTCAACCCAAATTCGTATCTTAGACCTATTCCAAAATTTCAAACTCAGAATCAATTTTTAATATATTTGATCTATGTTTTAGGTTTCTTAATATGTTTTAGGTTTTTTGCATTTTTATATCACAATTTGTACTGCATAATTTTAATTTTCGTATTAAAAATTATGATATAGAGATGTTACCAAATATTGTTTTAT
Organism: Artocarpus hirsutus; assembly: GCA_946598075.1. NCBI lineage: Eukaryota > Viridiplantae > Streptophyta > Magnoliopsida > Rosales > Moraceae > Artocarpus > Artocarpus hirsutus. Next base: position 100,266 of record CAMOHE010047257.1, on the reverse strand, counting down.
TTTTTAAATAATACAACATGTAGCGCTATTACAGTGTGCTAAATATACCTTAAGTTGTAGGGATGATCCCTCAACTTTTTAGAAGGTGACACTCTAGACCATCTTTTTTTCTTTAAACTTTGGCAAAACAACTCTATAACTCTTTAATCCCTTGGTAATCAAAGGACTTATATATGAAACCATCAAAACCTGGATGGAAACATTATGTATTGATTATGTGACCTAATTTCAAGGGGCATAATAGTAACAAAAAGAAGAAAAATCGCCTCATCTAGGTGTTAGTAACAACTGATGTTAAAAAACACAAAACAAAAGGCAAACTAGAAAAATCCAAAACAAAACCCAAAAATTTTAAAAAAAAGTCAAAAAACAAAAAATCCACCACTAGTTTCACGTTGGACGTCAATAAAGTACCCATATGAATCTTCATTTTTCTTTGCATCAACTTGTCTATCATTAAACAACACTACCATCAAATCATAATTTTGCTTCCCTTGTGAATAACTCCCAAACAAGAAGATAAATGTTCATTATTTTAGACACTTTTTTTTTGTCTTCCTAGTTTCTTAAAACTCTTTAGAGAGTGGGATCAATGATTTTTATTAGTGCTACATTCAAAAGGGGGATTGGCATTTGCGTTGGATCTAGGGTTACAGGGTGGCGACACTTGTAGGGTTGATTACAAACTAGTCTGGTTGTGGTGCTGTGACATAGTTAGTTGGGACAATGTAGGTTTGACAATGAAACTGATTCTTAGCAACACTGGAGCGATGTTCCTAGGGCAGGACTGATCGAGATGGATAGGCTAAGGTTAGGTCGTAATGGCTAAGAAGGGCTTGGGCCATGATGGTTGGTATAAATAAAGCTCACGATAGCTTGGGCAAAGCAAGGTTGTGATGATTTAGGCTTGAAGAGGCTTGTGATGGGCAGGGCAGAGGTGGGTTATGATGGCTGGGTGGGGATGGCCCGTGATGATAAGAGGAGGCTTGCAATGGGCATAGGAGGTTGGTGGTAGGTTTCACCAGAGAGGGAGGGGAGATGTAATGATTCTAATTACATGGTCGTCACTTAAACTGCATAAATATGTTCTTAACTTAATTATTGAATCGTGGGCTAATTTTTTTTTAAAAAAATTTAAAAATCTCTTCCTTATATCTATTTCTCTTAAAACATTATTTAGGGTAAAATAAATTATTTTTAGACATTGTTAAGTTAATTAACGCTTACTAATTGAGCTTTTTAACTATTATAAGATATTGCTTATACTATTTACTGTACATATGTCTTGAACTTCATATGACTAAAGGCATATTTGGCACACCATATTATATTATATTGTATTGTATTGCATTGCATTATATTTTATTGTACTTTATACAAAAAATGCAATGCAATACAATATAATACAATACAATACAATATGTTGTGCCAAACAAGCTCTAAGGTCATATAAGTACATTCACAATCCCAAGATACTTAACGCGATTGTAATTAAAACATCTTTGTAATGGATTTTAACAAAAAAATAAAGTAGAATTTAAACTTACATGAGCAGTGTCTATTCTCGTTTCTGCCATTTATTGCTCCATCCACCACAATCTATCAAACATTACCTCAGGCTTACCTATAACACATACTTGAATAAGCTTTTACTTAGCAAGTGGGAATATCAACTAGCAAAAAATGGTAGAAATCATAACACACTAATCAATTATGCTTGCTTATAAACGTGTCTTATCCTTAATCATGGAAGTCTTAACTTGCATAAGGGTCTAAGTGTTCATAGTGGTTGCACGCTATCACCAAGAGGTTAGAGTTAACAAGGTCTGCGATAACTCTGATGTCATAAACATAAGCTTAACATATGCCTCCTTGTAGGTCAAGAGGTTTTTAATCCTCCCAATAGGTTTAGAGGTTGGTACAACACCGTTGTTCATTTCACTTATCTTATTGTGTGTATTTACTATAACATATTACTATATAACATCACATAACATAGAACCTAATCATACTTAACTTAAGGTAAGTACATAGTATAATATAATACTAACATAACATCGCATAACATAGACATAAGCATACTTGTCTTGAGACAAGTATGTAATATGACATAATACTACATAACATCATATAACATAAATATAAACATAAACATAACCATAGTCATGCATTATATATCTTGCATAAAACATAAAAACATTTTATTTCAAAAAACGTCGTTTGTATACTCTAGATGAGATTCCTCCTTACTTGGCTTCTAGATTTTTTCATCTTCTATTATTTTTCAGTATTACTCTACGTCTAGTCATAGTATTTGACAATGTATAAAATGCCTAATAAGAGTGTAAGCGCATCTTATTTTATGCTAATTAACTTATCATGTCTTATGAGGAATTAAATCCTTCTTAAAACAACTTATAATTCTTGTTTACTCTTTTGTCTTAGAGACTAATTAATTTTTCTTAATTTCCTTTAATTATTTGCATTTGCTTTGATAATTAATTAAGTATCCATTCATCAATAACTTGATTCAGATTAGTTTCTATAAAATCCCATGTTGGGCCTTATAAGAGCCAATTTCAAAAGGTTATATGTGCTTTGAATATTTTACCCTTTTCCTCAAAATTTTGTGTGAAAAATGGTAACTTAGAATAAAAGCTAGACTTGGCAAAACTTTAACTACAAACTTGTGCAGTTTTTCGTACTCTAAAACTTTCTTGTTTGTCGTAAAATAAAGTTCTACTGCCAATGGACATTATGGTTCAACAACTGCACCACAGTGGCGTTTCATGGCAGTTTTGAAAATTGGCATAAAATTATGTAAGAGGCAAATTCTTTAGAGATATTCTTCACAAAAGTTCCTTGTTTTGATAAGATGTAAAGCTTTTTTGTTGTTCAAAAATTTATTTTATGCCTTTAACATGTTTGTATTAATTGATTTTTGTTATTGTACTACACTAAATAGTTTTTCATAAATAAGTTTTGGAATCTTTTCAAATTTAGTTTTAAATTGTATGATAAGGACAGAATTATAAAAAAAAATTCTTCATAAAAATCATACGTTTTGATGAGATCTAACACCTTAGTGTTTTGTCCAGAAACTAATTTGGGCTCTACGGTGCCGGTTCTCCTAAAAAACCACACTACATTGTGTTGAAGTAGTTTCAAAAAACAAAACTAAACAGTTTTGAGAAAAAGCCCAAAACTCCATTGTACGATTTGATTTTCAAGATTGCTATTTTATCAAAAGTTGTCTGAAACATTGAGATCTATAAGTTTTGTATTGATGAAAACTTAAATTCAACCTTTAAAGGGTCCTTTTCCCTAGGCAGTGGTTGTGCGTACAACTTGAAGAAAAATAGTGTCATAGAATCCAAAGCCTATATTTTTAGAAAATTAACACAATCATAATTTCAAAATCACTAGTTTCATTAAAAGTTGTTTGTAACATTGTTATCTACAAATTCCCTGTTTATGAAAATAAAAATTTTGACCTACAGGAGGCCCATTTCTCTAGGCAAATTCGTAGAGTGAATTTTTTTCATAACCAACTTATTCTAAACTCCGATATACAAATACCAAACATCTAACTATCATCAATTATACTATACTCTTACTACAACAATATAAACACCCCCTTATACAATTAGTACATGCCTCAAACAAAAATGAACATAGAGCTTAAATAAAACCTTAAGGAATAAAAGGTTTAAAATAAGAGCCTATACCCTTGATGATATCCTTTTCTTAATCATCCTTATTCTTCTTCAAAATTTTTTGACTTTAAGTGAGCGACAAGATAGAAAATTTTTAGAGAATGGGGAAAAGAGCTACATTATCTAGAGGAATAGATAAAGAGAATTTGAAGCCAAAAATAAATTATTAAAAATTTGTTGTTTTTTTTTTATGATATCCTTTAATAAGCCCCAAAGGCGCACCAAATTCAATCCCAAAGTAGATTTTGAGCGGAGAGCTACTTTTGAAAAAAGTTCATCGGATGAAGAAGAGAGGTTTAAGAATAAAAGTAATGTTTGATGCAAAAGGCCAATCGAAAGGCGCACTTGGAAGTGTATTAAGCAGTTGGATTGGAGTCCTTAATCAAGAACACGTTCCAATATGAATTAAAGATTAGAAGATTAAGTATTTGGGCCAAGTAAAAGATATGATTTGGAGAGGATTTACGAAGCTTTCATAGTTGAGGGGTGGTATAAGAAAAAAGCTTTGAAGATTTGTGGTGAATTAGCAAAGGGTTTTAGATCTAACCTCTATGTCACTTTTCTAAAGCCTAACTTTTTCATTAAAGAAGATGATAAAAATATATTTAAGCGGCCTCCTATGGTAGTACATTACTGCCTCTCTATAAATGATAACAATTAGAAAGCTTTTGTGAAGTATTGATGTTTTGTCGAATTCTAGCTGCTATCAACTAACGTAAGAAAAATAAGAGCGAAAAATGAATGTGGTTGTATGGTTGACAGAGATGGATATAGAAAGCTCAAGCAATCATTGATACATTATTATCTTACTCATATTATATCTATCAATTATTTTATCATTAATATGTTACTAGCATAGCATAATATAGTTACCTGAGATGGGTATGCTACTAAGACGAGAAGAATTGTGGATAAAATCACGTCAAAGTCCTGATGGACAATTTAAAAAACAAGAGTAATACAAACTGGGAACTTCATTATAAGTTTATTGAACTCAAATTATTAATTTGTAATTTTATAACTATTGAAGCATATTAAGAACAACTTGGTTTGTTGTTGTTTTCTAGGATGAGCACATTTTGCAGCAAAGTCAAGAAATCTTCTAGTTCATCAATAATGTTGATATGCTGATGAGGGCATTAGGGAAACCAGAACATTCAAGATGTGTTTGCGATCAATCAAAGTATGTGAAGCAGTCTCAATATTTTGACCTCTGAATAGGTCTAAAATTCGATTCGTAAATGTTGAAGATGTAGATGGAAATTGCAGAACTACGAGGTTTTGCGATGGAGTTTATTTCCCAAGGACATACTAGACCGACGAATGAGAGCATCTCATAACACAACAACTTCAAGGCTATTTGTCACCCTCTCGACAATGTAGTAGAAGCTTTACAAGCTCCAAAATTCCAAGTGTAACCTCTTCGTCAAGAGCTCGAATAATATCAAGAATGTAGACTATTTATTGACAATAGAATTAATGATGGGTCTGCACTTGTTGCATTTAGGATGGTATGAATAGGGACTCTTCCAACTGATACAGTCCATGGAAGACCTTTAGGAGATGAAAATATGCGCGTTAATAGCTGAATTGCCTGTTTTAACACTTGAAGCAACAACTGTGGGTGAAACTATCAGAAGCTTTGTTGCATGGCCAAAGAGGTTAATTGAAGTCATTGCAACAATAAAGACGAGTTGAGTACCTAAACATGTTCCACAAGTTCTAAGGGAAAACAAACGCCAAAAAAAGAATAGTTCTACAAAAACAAGACAATCACAACCTAAGGCAGAACAAGAACAAGAAAAACCTGTTAAGAATGAGCCACTGCTTGCATTTAATTTCTTTTTAGTACCTCTAGAATTTATGAAGTTAGCTTTGCATGCATATTCTTTCATGGGCGATGGGTTGATGGTTTAGTGCTTGATAAAGAAAATAAACTAGCAATGAATTGTTTATCTATGTGGGATATGAAAACATTTCCTACTTCATCACCTTTGATCAAATCAAGGCGAACTGTATAATCGCATACCTTAGGTAATAGCTCTATCCTTATTTCTTACTTTTTTAAATTTAAGTAGAGTTGTAAGATTCTTTCAAATAATTGACTGCATTGTTTTTCATTGTAGTTTTTTGTCGAAATATTGTGAACTTCAAAGCAAGGAGCACAATTTTAGCTTCACATCTCTGGCCATTGTTTCAAGTATTGTAAGAAACCTACAAAGTGATGTTAAAGAGTACTCCACATCACTCATCCACCTATTAACTTAAGCATCGAGGGGAAAATTATTCTTCGTGCTATACAATGTTTAAGAACATTAGAGTTGGCACTTGTTTCACCATGGGAGGACTAAATATGTTGGTTTGATCCCTTTAAACACCCACCATGTGATGATTTCGTATCACTCACAAGATTGTAAGTATTAATTTTTCTTATAAAAATAACTATGTTACATTTTACATAATTATGTATATTAATTCATTTTAATCTTAACACATTGTTAAGGCGCTTAACAATTAGAAACTTCAAGCAGAAGACAGTGTAACATTCTGATTGAACAGAATGCTATATTCCAAATGTAAGTATCCAAGACAATAAGGAAACATAGAATCTGGTTTCTTTATTTTACGCTTCATGTGGGATATAATTAATAACGGTATACAAGCTCTAGCGAAAAAAGAATTTTATATAGATATGGATATAAATGAAGTTAAAATTGAGTAGGTATAATTTGTAAATAGATATGTTAAATTTAGCTAGAAGTAGTAGATATAAATGTAAATGATATATTTAGCTAGAGGTAGTAAATGATTATGTAAAATAGTTCAAATGTGAATGATTTTGTAAGGACCTTGTAATTTCAAGATACATCTTTTTTTTTTTTGGCAATCAGGGACTTATAGTAATTAATAACACACAGGACTGGCCATCCCATAAAAAATAAAAAATTTGGTCAATTTTTTTTATTGCAAGACTAATTTTCTACAACAGTTTTTGTGAAAACCATCGTAGAAACTTAACCTTACACGACAGATTTTCAAAAAAACCGTCGTGTAAGGTTGAGGTATGCCAAATTTGCATGACGGTTTTTATAAAAACTGTCATGTAAAATTAATCTTCCACAACGGTTTTCACAAAAACAGTCGTGTAAAATTTACATTTTCACAATGGTTTTTCATAAAAACCATCGTGATAGAGGTCCCTCGAACACCTAAACTTCGTGCCTAAATGGATGTTCTATGACAGAAAAAAACCATTGTGAAATATTAATTTTGCATTACGACGGAGGTTTTTACGATGGTTTTGCAATCTAGATAATTACAAATTCCCTAGATAAAAAAGTAGTAGATACAAAATACACCTAGATATGGAAAGCAAATTCCCTCTAACAATTTCAATTAGAATCAAACTAATACATAGTCTTCTAGATAATTGCTTTTGTAGCACCAGCAATCATCAACCCAACGTAATTAGCAGAAAATACCTTGAGAAGAGGGACTAATTTCAACTTCAATTCGATCTCCATATTGACCTACAATAGATACAAAATAACATGTTCACAGTTTGCATACGCAAGAAATAACATAGAAGTCTGAGAAAACAAAAGAAAATTAAAAAGAGAGACTGAACTCAATAATTGAAGACCAACATGAGGCCAAGATATCCTGAACCCCAGTGAAACAAGTGTTTCAATCCGAAAATCAAATCAAGGGAATAGTATACAAAAGCCAAAAATGATAGTAATAAAAAAAACCCATAGTATTTCAACAATTGAAACAACATGAAAAGTACGAATTGCCTTTGTGAAAAAATCAGTAAACCAAGTGAAGAAGCATGGACGAAATTGTATAGAAGCTAAGATGGAACATAAGAAGGGAAAAATAGTCAATCAAGTCTCACTAAGCTTGGAAAAGGTGGCCTATTTACTCCTCTCACTTTCCTCTTTCTATTTTTTCCTTTCTCATTAGATATATACGGCATGATGATCATCAATTTGACAACACAAACCATAAGAAAAACATTGTTACTTACTCTACACTCTACAGAGATAGAAACAAAGCCAAACTTAGAGGAAAATAGTGAGACTTATATTACCTTTTTTTATTTATCTTTTCGAACATACAAATGCAATTAAAAGAAAGAAAATACTACAGGCTATAAAAAAGAGACAATAACGAGTACAAGTAGGCACAAGATCTCTATGTAACTCTTAAATTATGGCGCCAACAAATAGCAGTATTTCAAATATATGATATACTATAGTAGTCAATAGAATACTCTAGCAGATTCTACGGCTTCAATGAGAGAATTTAGAGAGGAACTTCCATACTTTGAGCACAGAAGTACACCTATGCCTACGTTTTTAGGACAAGAATAGATCCTGAATAAAGGTTTTTTAACCAACAAAGCCTCAAAATTATGCCAGCCAAGTAGTCACGACCAAATCTGAGCGAGTCAAGAAATCAAAATACAAAAAAAAAAAAAAAAAAAAAGAAAAAAGAAAAAAGTAGCTTTCATCGGCACGCATTTTCTAGAAGCTATGACAATTGACAACTATGCAATAGGAAAAAAATCATCTAATGGGTGGTGGCTGATCAGTTTTCAATTTACAATTGTCATATTAGGTGGAAATTGTGTATCATAAATCATAGTGAATAATTTCAAATAATCAAACAAAGCAAGAAAATGGAAAATGAAAAAAAAAAACATAAAGATGTTTCATTAAAGCATTATTGTGCTATGATATTATTACTCTTAAACAATCTTCTATAAACAATAACTTTGTTGCAAATTGCAGTAAGCTTATAATGGATAAACAAAAAATTTCAGAAGACCTTACCATATTAAGATCAAGTTTTACCTTACAAAGTGATCTCTTATTTGCTAGCCAAAGGATTAAAAAAATCAAAATATAGAGACAATTTAATTTTTAAATGCAAAAGTTTGTCTATTCCACAAGTAAAATCAAATTAAAAATGATTTACATAACTCTCTAAACATAGCGACAGACCAAATTAACAGTAGCTGTCCATTTCCATTTTATTCCTCTTGTACCTACTTTAGCGAATTCACTAGCCCATAGTCTCAACCCTTTTAAATCAAGAAGAAATAAGAATCTGTATAATAGATAAAGAAAAAAAACATATGCTTTTTTTTTTTATCAAAAGGGAAAGAAAAGAAGAATAAATTATTCAAATAAATTTATTAAATCCAGAAGAGTTTTTTTTCTTTTTTTTTTTTTTTTTTGAAAAAAAATTCATATTGTTAAGCATAATAGTTAGCAGCTTGGTTTAAGTGTGTGACGTGTCAATAACTAATTATGAAATAGATTAGTCTTGGTGGTCATTAGTTAGTTAAAACCAAAGTAGGTAGTGCAAGTCGTGTCTTTTGTAGCAACCGCAACATTTTTCCTTCCTTAATGGTCTCTTCTCACCAGCCCAATCGATATATTCTTATAGGTTTCTTAAAAAAAATCACAATGATAACAAAACAATTACATAAGAAATAAATTCTAAAAAACAAGAATTGTAAAAAAAAAAAAAAAGAAACATATTTTCATATAGAAAAAAACAGAATCATTTACTAACCTTATTTTGTTCCTCATTGAGAGGGAGAAAGTGAGAGATCGAAAGATAATAAGATAGCTAGGGCACATATCGGACCCACCTAGCTCTTCTTCCTGTAAGCCTAAATCAACAAGCCCTTTTTCCAGCCATATGCAGAGAAAGAGGTGGGAAAAGGAGCTGAGGAGTAGGAAGAAGAAAGTCGAGAGAGAAAAAGATCAAAAGAAGAAGAAGAAGCGTTTAGGAAAAACAGAAGAGAGGAAAGCTGAAAAAAAAGGAAGAAAGGTACAAAAGGGGGCATCAAATCAGGATTTTTTCTTAAAAAAAAAACACACACATACTTGATCAAAGACCTGCAGAGAGAGGGATTTTTTTTTTCTTTTTTTATTATTTTTTTCCAGTCAATTTCTCAAGAGCTTTCTCCTAGACGTACAAACTCACAGCCTCCTTCTCCGTCTAAATGAGAGAGAGGTAGCAGGAGTGGAGAGAAAGTAAGAGGAACGCGTGAGAGAAAACAATGAAAAGAGCGGGGAAACGTCCTCAGAAAACAGAAGAGACAGAAACTTAAAAATTAAAGAAAGAAAAAAGAACTCAAAAGGCTACCAAATTAAATCAGAAGCAAAGGCCACGTTTAGAAGAGAGCATAAGGAAAGATTCTTTTGCCTGCCAATCCAATGGAGACACGTGGATAGCAATTTGCAAACAACGAATAGATTGCTACCATGTGGCCAAACGTTTCGGGAAAAGAAATGTTTTGTCGTTTCTTTAACAGGGGAGCAGCATTCAAAACTTTTTTTTTTTTTTTTTTTTTTTTTTTAAACTTAGCATTTGAAAAAGACAAATATACCTAGGAGATTTTGATGGAACTACGCCCACACACTCAATATTAGAGAGTGAAAAGATAAAACAAACTTGTAATCAATTCTATACTACTTAATGGTTTTGATATATACTTGTGATATAGAATATACTTCTAATATCGAAATTTTATTTGTAAATAATAACCTATTTCATATGGTAAAGGAAAACTAACTTGCTAAAAATATTTACTACAACTAACATAACTAAATAGTACTAAGTTGAATCCAAAAAGAGAGTTTGAAAGCCAACATAATCTAACACATATTTTACGTTGTGTTTGTACTATAGGGACGGTTTATTCATTTTAAAAAAAAACTAAATTAGAAAAGTTAAAAAATGATAGTTTGTGGATAGTATAAAAAACATTGGGGAAAAATTAAAAATAAATATTGTATCTAATTAAAACTGAGAGTGCCCTTTTTGTTTTTCTCCGAGAAACTGGTTGAATGCATGGCATATAATTAATCAGCCAAAAAAATATCTCCAATTGTCTCACACACGTCCACATCTTTCCCATCAGAAATCAATGCCTAATTATATCCCACCTCAAAACCGCGGGTCAAACCACCAACCCAATTGGACAAAGGTAGAAAAAGAACCAAAGAATAAAATAAAATAAACCAAAAACCAAAAAAAAATATTATATATATATAATTATATATATATATATAACCATAGGACAAATTGAAAGTTCTCACACTTTTGTTAGACAAATGTCCCCCGCAAAAAGAAACCCTAGAGGCAAAACTATTTCAAAATCTTCCTCTCATATCATAACCAAACCACACAAAATGTGAATCAAATGCTAGCACGAGACGTAGACAATTCACTTACCATACAGATCTTAATTCATGACGTGTATCCTAAACCACCCACACCCGTTGTAGGCCTATTCTTTACTCTCTTTAACTCTTTCCCTTTTTTCATTTCCACACACCCAAACGATACCCTTCCCATCTTTCTCTACACCAACAAATATCAGATTACAGTTTCCCCATCTTTTTGAAGAGCACCCATTTTCCTTTACATGGAAGACAGTCCCAAGAAAATGAGATTTTCCCAGAATACTGCACCCTCCTCCGACCCCGACCAAGTTCCTATGTTTTCTTGCAAACCAAACAGGCCATGTTCTCCAACTAATAATTCATCAGAACAACTAGTCATGATGAGTTCTCAGCAGAATTCAGAAAATCATCATCGTCATGAAGATCTACAGATCACAATGATGAGGGAGCAAAAGGATCAGTACTGCAGTGGCCGTGACAGATTGAAGAGACACCGCGAAGAGGTCGCCGGCCGGGTTGTGGTGCCGGATAAATGGGGCAAGGAGGAGCTGATGAAGGATTGGATAGATTATTCGTCGTTTGACAAGCTTTTAGTCCCAAGTGGGATCAGATCGGCTCGTGAAGCTCTTGTTATGGAGGCGCGGCATCGTCAAGCCGCCAGCAGTAGCACTACTACCTCTCAACCGCTGAGGATAGAGAGCAGGTGTTGAATGGTGATGATCATGAGGTTTTTTTTTTTTTCCATCAATTACTATTCTTTAAATAATTTATAGGAAGTGAGCTAGCTATCAATATGGCAAGATCAGTATACAGTAGCTTAAAAATGTCATGTGAGCTAGCTACTTTGCACTCAAGACGAAAACAAAGCTTAATAAATAAGGGGATATATTTCTATGTATGAAACTCTATCCCATTAATTTATAAGTGGTGCTTTTTCGTGAATTACTTAACGGATAAAGTCTAATTTGAATTTTTGTTGTCTATTTTTTATCGCCGCTCTTTAAAAATGTAGGCATGAATCTATCGATTTGATTAATGTTGATTTTACGCTGATGAACATCTAATACATCTGATCATTTATGCTAGTAATTACATACACAATCACCTTTTTTTGAAAAAAAAAGAAAGAAAGAAAGAAAGAAAAATGGTGACAGAATGAAGTATAAGGAGACTAAAATGTTCATGATTTGCTACTCTACCCCGTCAAAATTGTATCATATTGTTTTTAGTAAATTCTAAAAAGTTTTTTAAAAATTACTGATCAATTTCTTGGCAGAAACAAAATTAGATGTTCCTTATCATACTGCGATATATTGTATAAAAATCGGTTGCTAAATTCTAAGGCGTAACATCTTCCAAAAATAATAATTGGCACAATTCTCAGAGAATTTGCTGCTCCTCTTACCAAATATACGTAGTTTTAAGGGAGTCATGTAATGATCACACAAAAAACTAGATTTTTAGTTACAATAATTTTTATTTAAACTTTTAATCACAACAAACATTTGTTGTAACTAATGTGCTTTTTAGTCACATCTTTTAATTGAATTTTTGTTGTAATAAACTCTTAGCCACGGGATTTAGTCATGAAACATTCTGTGACTAAAAATCCCGTAACAAAAAGTTTTAGTCATAATAAAAATTCAATTAAAAGTTGTAATTAAATGCACATTAGTCACAACATTTATTGTGATTGAAAGTTTTACCAAAAACTATTACATAAATTTTTATAAACACCACTTTTTAAGATTTACTTTTTATAAATGTCATACATGTTTATTAATGGTACAACGTAACATGTAATACAAATAATAGTGTAGCATAAATAAACACAACTTTTAAAATTATGGCATAACATGTGATTTTCTCAAACTGTTATGACTTGAAGTCTAGTTTTTTGTAGTGGGCCCATTAAGCTTACACTGGCTTAATATTTTATCATCCGTTCTATGGTACAAAGGAATACTTCAATGAGAAAGCTTTATAGATGGTTATAAATAACATCTTAAATATTTCAATGAAACCTCCAAAGAAAAAAAAAAACAAATCAACTCAAAATCAAAACCCATGATCCAAATTAAAAATGAAAGAAAAAAATACAAAAAAAGAGTATAAATTATACTGACACCCTCTGTGTTTTACCCAAACAATAGACATTCCCTGAACTAAAGCTAATTATACTAACATTGCCTGTATTTAGCTCTGTTAAATTTTTGTTTCAAATGATAAAATGCCATGTTTAATCTCAGCCATTGATTTGAAAGGAGAAAACTCTAAGAAATCTACCAAGCCAAACAAGCCCCAAACCAGCCTCCACCTACCCACCACCACGACCCCCTCCTTTCAAAACCCCTCTGACCGCTCACCCACCTCTGCACATCAAGCCGCCACTTACTTGTAGTCTGGCCTCGATGCCCCACGAAGCCTACCATCTAGCCGTCGTTCAATCTTCTACATGTTCACTCGAAGCTTGTCGCCAACTTGTGCAGCTGTAAAGCCTACCACAAGCGCCTTTCTTTCTGTGCTCATTGCCATCCGCAAAGCCTGTCAGCCACCCCACCCGCTCCCGTCGTTCACCTCCTAACCCCCATTCTCCCTAGTCACCCATTGTCCATCGAGAGAGAAAGAGGGAGTTTTTTTTTATGTTGTTTATTTTTATCCAAAAATATATGTTTTTTATTTTTCTTTATAATTTTAAAATTTTTATGAAAAATAAATTATTTTTTATAATTGATTTATAGTTTTATTGGAATTAGTTAGTTTTGATTTTTTTCCAGTTAATTTATTTTATTTTTATAAAGATTTATGTGTAATTTTGATCAGAATTTAAAATGTGTATTAAGATGTTATATGTTTACAAAATTAATTGTATACTTTTTGGACTATATAATTTTAGTCTTTGTATTTTATCTTATTTTGGACCTAATTGTTATCTTAAGAGAGAGAGAGAAACAACATTTTATCTTCTGCTAGAGTAAAATTTATAGTTATAAGTACATACATATTATTTGAATATATTTTTAATGTCCAAATAGGGGTAAAATTATCATTTCTTGCCACATAAATAACTAAAAAAATGTTTTTTTAATGATAGAGGGGCATTTTTGGTATTTTGAGCAAAATTAACGGTCAACTCAAGATCAACTAACAAAGAGGGTCTATATGTATTTTTTTTTTTATAGTGAGGAGGTTTTAGTGTGAGTAGTTTTAGTTTAGAGAGTCTCTCTACAATTTGGGTAATACAGAAGTCAGTCTATTTTACCTAAAAAAGATTTTTGAAAGAGGTAGAAGTTACCTTTAGAAAATTAAGAAGACTAATAGGATTTGAGAAAATGGAAATTATGGAAATGTGTAACCAATTTCACTAAAATGATGAATACAATTTATAGTATTTTACAAACTGATCTAAAAGAGTAAGTGGCTAGCAATTTGTACAATAAGGAAACTAACTAAAATAAGAATATCTACAAGAATTGACATTTCCAAAAATCTACACAATTAAATCCTGTTAACTTTACTTATCATGCCTCCTTTAGAGAGAGTTCACGGAGAGAACACCAATCTTGACTCGCAAATGCTCAAGAAAATGGCGAGATAATGGTTTGATGAGTGTATCAGCAATTTGATCGTTGGAAAAGGCATGAGAAATACGAGCACTTCCACTTTGTATTTTTCCCAAACGAAGCGAAAATCGATGGCGATATGTTTCATATGAGAATAAAAAAGCAGATTAGCACAATGAGAAGTTCTACCATTGTTGTCACAATATACGATTGGTGTAGTGACAGAAGAGACACCAAACTTTTGCAATAAAAATTGTATTTATGCAAGTTCATCAACAATAGAAGCCGCCGCTTAGCAATCAGCCTCGGTAGAGGGCCGAGCAATAGAATGTTGTCTATTTAAACTCTAGGAAATTGCATTAGAACCAAGATTTAGACAAAAAAAAAAAAAAAAAAAAAACACACACACACGCACACAAAAAAAAGCTATGCTGAAGGTACGGTCATCAAAGTTTCCTACCGAATCTGTATCTGAAAAAACATGAAGTGAAAATGGAGAATAACAGTAAAAATAAAGACCATTATTGTAAAACCCATGTTTTTATTTGAAAAAAATTCAAATTTACGCCCATTTTGAAATTTTAAGTAATTTTGAGAATTAACCTTAATCTAGAATGTTCCAATTTTGAAAAAATCCTCATATTTATTTCCTTTTCCTCTCTTTGCATATCCCATGCTCTATCTCTCTCTATCTTCATGCACAAAAAAAAAAAAAAAAAAAAAAAGCAGCCACGACGCTTTAGTCAGCCTCTGTCTACCTACACCAGCCGGAGATTTCAACATGTCACTGATCGAAAGACCAGGAGCCGAGGTTCTGTCACACTCCGACTTGTCGTGTGCTGGAAACAGCCGCCAAATGCAGTAGCCATTGTTGACTTTTGTGATTGATTCTGGCGCCGTCTTATCCCATCTCCATTGACCACTTATGTCACCTTGTTCCCCTCATTGAGAGGAGCAAAATCCACCCACGTTTCAGCTCAATCATTGCTGAAAACTTTTGGGCTTCCGCCACCATTTTGCATGGGCTTTTGTGCATTTCTGGCAAGCTTAGCTTCGTTTTGCGAAGCCAACATTGGAAAGGTGATCTCATGATGATGATGAGAGCTTCATTTTGGTACTAATCTCTGCCACTATCTCTCCAGTCAACCTTGATCAACATTGGTCAAACTTTGGTCAACACTAGTCAAACAGTTGACCTGTCTACCCAAGTCCAAGAATTGCACCCGGCCAAATTTAGATGCCCTGAACGTGTCTACGACGTTGAAATAGTGAGACAAAATACCAAAGAATGAGTTCAACAAGCAAAGTTTTGAAATTCGAGTTCAACAGCTTCAATTGTGTGAACTAGAGATCTGACTTCTTTGGTAGGATTCTTGACAACTCAATAATTTTTAAATTTATTAATTGAATGAGTTTTATTTTGGGAAATTAATGACATAATCTGATCATATTGGTCATGACAATTGAATTGAATATTTGGATTTCTCGATTGCATTGATTATGTTTGATTGATATAATTTATAGATATTTTCTGCTTTCGGTGTCACGTCTTACAGTTATAACGTGCCAAAGCTCCCTTTTAAACTGTTTTCTTGTAAAGTTATATTTCTGGTTTTTGAGAAAAATAGTTGTTATACTGTCAAAATTTTGTTAGAGTTAGCATAGTTAATAGACTAACATTCTAATAGCATAAAAGTGACCTAATCCTTTCCTTTCCTTGTTGTTGTGACCTTATGCGGCACCGCTAGACTAAATTATAGCCACTTGAAAGAAATATCCTCAAGGACTTTTATTTTCTCATGAGGTGCTTGTTTGGATTACAACAGACACCAAATGCTCATTTGAAGTGCAAAAGACATTAGTAATCCTTCTCTTTCTTCTTTTGCTTCACTAATAACCAAAGACATGAGCGTTAGGTCTTATAGCGGTATGATTCTTATCTTTCGCAATATTAAATAGATAATGACTTGATGGTTTATCTATATATACTTTTGTTTGATTGTTTAAATGTTCATTTTGCGGACTTTCTCAGGAATAATAGATTTATATTTATTATTACAAATTGTTAAGCTTTGCTGGTTTCCTTGAAAATGATAAATTTATACATATTCTTCTATTAATTGTTAAGTTTTGTAGGCTTTCTTATAAACTATAGATTCCTTTAATTCATTTCCTTGTGAAAATATGACCTTAACCTTTTTTTTTATATAATTATTTGTTGGTTTAACTCGAATAGTTGGAATTCTTACTGGGTTTTAGTTCACCTCCTTTTTTCTCCAAGTAAGTTAGATCCTCAAAGTAGCTAGGGTGACGAAGAGCTCGTGAATGTTTCTTTGGTAGTGTGTTTTGGAAGGATTGTTATATTTTTTTACTTGTCTTCTTGAACATTTGTTATTTGTGAGGGAATGGAATTGAGATTTAGGAACTTCTATATTAAAAATATGGTAAATGTGATATGGTAAATAAGTGATGCATGATAATGATGATTATGAAAATTTATATCTGAATTTGACAGGTGGATACATTACTATGGGTAAAATATTGAAAGGTTAAATTACGAAATTTATTTGAAAAATTATTTGTTTTCAAAAGAACCTCGTTTTCACATGAAGCTTATTAAATTTACTACTAGCCCTGGTTCTGTGTTATGACAACGATAGTTAGTACTTGAAGATAGTGGAACAATCCAATATGAGGAGGTCGGTCAATGCGTGAATAATGATAACTTGTTCACAACAAAGACAACATCTGGACGTGTGAGAGTAAGATATTGCAAGCCGCCAAGAAAGGAATGATACTCTAGTGTGCGCGTAGAATTTGTACTTGGTGGGGAGACGTGGGGTAACTGACAGAATTGGCACCCATCACATTCGCTTGGTGAGAAGATCTTAAATATATTTGTTAGCAATTTTATTCTTATGAATTTATGTTGGCATCCTATTATCAAATGTGGTTTTACATGAATTATATTTAATATTTTTGTGAGTGTGATTGTTGAGCTTCATTGCAAATTTTCAAATTAATTGTAATTTATTCTATGCTAATTTGGATTCTGGAAAGTTAAATTTTGACTAGAATATTCAGATTTGACATGAAAAATTAGGATGTGATCAAATTGCCCCACTAGATATTTTTGGCAACTTTCCTTGTATATGCAAGTCAATGATTCCGTCCTGTCTGGACGTATTAAATTATTTATAAGAGATGCAGGTTTTCTTATATGTGTGAACATGTGGAAATATATGAGGAGTGTCTTTCTTTCGTGATTAAGTTTGTCAACCGAGCTATTTAAGGTTAGTAGAATCAGGAAATTCATGCGGTTTATTTATGAAAACTCTAGTCTTGACATGCTGGTAACAACCTTCTTTTATTTTCAAGTTTTCTCTACACTAAAAGTCGATTCTTTTTTAAGTTGACTTGTCTGATTTTGAACTTGATTGATCTTTATGCGAGTCATTTTTTGAAGGTTTTATACTGCTTGATATGATTCAAATCAAAGTGATCGTTTTTTCTTTCTATGGCTGTAGGTTGTGTGAACACTTTCTATATCTATCTGTCAAGACAAGTTTGTGTTGGCAAGTTGGCATCCGTCAAGATAGATAAAGTCAAGTGCAGCAAATATGACATATTTAGGGATTTCAAAGGAGATACATGTCTTGGTTGATTGCAATGGATCATGATTTGAAGCCATTTTCTACTAGCTAGATTGAAGAAGAACTATTTTATAAATGGACCCTTAGGCATAAGGAGTTTTTGGAGACATTATCATATTTTTTTTTATTATTATTGAGTTTTTTTTTTTTTCGGTGAGATTTAGTGTGAGAGAAAATGAGAGTATTTAGGGCTTAGACATCGTCTCTTAACCTTTTTGTTAGAAATTAAATTACGTTGAATCGTCTACTTGGAAGAGGATAGTTTAACCGGAGACAAGTGGTTTTCTCGAAATAAGTTAATTGGATCAAAAGCGAGCTATATAAAGCGAAGCTTGTAGAAAGGGTGGGACTTTTTGAGTTTAGGATTGGTGGAGTGTGGGGAAACTTTATAATTTCAATTTCCTTTATAATTTCAATTTCCTTGAAACTATCATTTGAATGTTATAATTCCAGCTTTCGAGCTAGTGTGCTTAGCTCCTATGGTTTTTCTCCAAGTTGGTTTTTCGGCCATGTTAAATAATCACCTCTATAATTCATCTATTGTTATGTATGTTTGTGATTATTTTGTTTATTATTGTCATTACAGACTAACTTGTTAAAACGGTTTACTTCTATAACTATACATATGTTCGTTTAGACAAATTCAATATATTTGTCCATTAGGGCTTACAAGTGATATCAGAGTTGTTCATTGTAACTGCAACAAATAGGGGATCAAGTATCAATAGACAGACTAAAACAAGGGGCTCAACAATCAGACCTTCACTGCATGAATGGAATCAATTACTCTTACTAGAAAGCAAGAATGCGAGCTTTGAGCTCCATTAATGAACGAGTCTGAAAAAGTTGTTGAAACAGGCTAGAGTCTGCCAATAGTCTTTACAGGCAAAGGAGAAACCGAAGAGAAGACATGGAACAATTGGTCTAGGACCCTAAATCTCAATCGGAGCACTCTGTAGCGTGGGCAATGACTATAGCACTATATGTATGTTCCATATACAATACATATTAATGTTTTATAAGCTACGAATTTCATTGGGTTGCTTCCTCTCTTCCTTTATTTGATTATTCAAAATATCCATGCTTTCTCTATTATTTTAAACGTCGAGTTTTTTTAAAGATAATCCTACTAGGCCTTTCATTCATTCTTTTGTGTTTTAAAATTTCTTCCCCTTAGGTTTTGCAGAACCAATTCTATTCAAGATTGTGTTTAAGTTTTCAGGAAATTTTGAGCAGTAAACGGTATTTTACTTGTAATTGTTGTATACCTTGGTATTATACGACTTGTCTTGATGTCGATCTTATTAAATTATTTGTATTTGACCTATGTAAAGTTATTAAAAGACATTTAAGCCTTGCGTAGGTAGTAGTTTAATTTATTGCCTTTAATTACATGTCAAGGCAATTTCGTTTCATGATTTTGTTTAATTTAATTATGTGTGGATGTGGTTTGACAAATTCAATTTACTTAATCCCATTTTAATTTTCCTTGATTTTTAAATTAACTATGGCTCTCATTTTCAGGTCGTGACAACTTGCCATCAAATTCTTGAACATCAATAGAAGTAGTGCTGTTGCATTTTCATAACTCTTGTATTAATTTATCAAGTCTTAACAACTTTTTTTTATTATTTTTATATTAAGTTTTATTCAATTTATGTCATTATTTATACCTGTTGCTTGCTAATTTTTATTATTTAATTATTAAATAATAATTCAATTATTTTGATTATTTTTTGTTATTACATATTAATCTAATAATTGTTATTATTTTTATGTTTAATAAATTATGAATTATAAATCACTTAACTATGTGATTTCTTAAATATTATTACTTTTTTTTATGCTTCATAAATTATTAGTTATAAAGCACTCACCTAAAATTTATTATTACTTATTAATTGTTAATTATGATTGTTAGTATTACTAATATTTTTATGTTTAAATGATTATTAATTATAAGCCACTTAACTAATTGCTATTATTATTTTATAATTTCAATTATTATTTTTAAATTTCATAAATTATTAATTACAAACCACTCAACATAGAAATTATTATTACATATTAATTGTTAATTATTATGATTAATAGTATTATTTAATAATATTTCTTAAATATCTAATCGACATAAATACTTTTTTTTTTAATTCCAAACACAACCAAATAACATATTACACATAATCACATATTCAATTAAACATATTAACGTAATCACATATAATACATAACCAACATTGACAAATAATATGACATAACATATTACACATAACCACATATTCAATTAAATATATCAACATTATCACATATTACACATAAACAAAATGAACAAATAACAAACCTATTACACAAAATCAAATATTCAACTTTACATATAAGTCATAACTCTCATATTACACATATTATATATCATTAACTACATAATCACATGTCACACATAACATATTCAATACAATTTCTCAATTTCTTCAATTAATCACGTCTACATAAAAATCTAAAATATAATTAAAAAAATGAAACACTAAAAAATCTCACATTTAATCCCACAAAACTGGGATAACTAGACAACGAGGATGCAACAGCGGTGGTAGACGGCAACAACTACAATAGATGGCAGTTGATAGTGGCGATAGAGGCAGAGGAAAAAAATGAGAGTGAAAGAGTTAGGGGAGGGAGGGAAAGAGAGAGAGAGAGAGAGAAGGAGAAAAAAAAAGGAGGAGGAGGTGGCTGGGTTGGGGTAGCTGGTGCTGAGCAAAGGTACTACTTGATAGCCAAAGGGCGCGGAGTGGGGGCGTGTGATACTCAAAAATCAATTAAGTATAATTAGTATGTTAATTAGTAATTAGTGTGCCTAATTAAAATTTCAACCATTAATTAATCACTTTTAAGAATTTTATTTTCTAAAATTGTTTTATTTTTTATGCTATTTCTAGCAATTATTAAATTACTTTAAAATATATTTCTAGTATTTTATTTTAGAATTTAATTTGTTTTAACAAACTGCACTCCATTTCCTTTCAATTTATTTATTTAAAATTAAACCCAACAATTGCCAAAATGTTGCCCAACTCATATACAAATCACGTGAAAGGTCCTAGACCTTGAAAACCCCACTTTTGAAACCAACAACAAGACATGGTTTTGAACCAAATCCACCATAAGAGTTCTAACATATAATCAAACCAACAGGCCACCCCTTGCTAGCTTTCTCTCTCTTTCTTTCAGTCTCTCCCTTTCTCTCCCTCTATCTCTTTTTGTTCCAAAAACTTAGAACCAAAGTTCTTCATATTCAAAGCAAACCAAAGGCAAAAACCAGATTTGAAGCTAACAAATCAGTGTTGAAAATCATTCAATCTAAAGTTAGAAATATTTAGAATGTTCCAAGCCTTCATATATCAAGTTTTACTTCTAATTTTCATATTCAAATTCATGTTTAAAGGTTTGAATATTTTATTTCCTTTGAACAACCTTATTTTGGGAGGTTTATTGTGAGTTTGTGCTTACATGGGATGACTTAAAACAAAATGGATGAAAAATATGATTTGTTCGAGATGATTAAGAATTTTTGAACTAAAATTTAGTATTAAATTGAACTATAAAAGGATTGAACATTCATTTTCATCTTTGTTTCTTATATTGAAAATATTTGTAAAAAATTTGGAAAAATGATGAATCTAAGTTAAATGTGAACAAAACTATGTTTATATAATTCATATGGATGTTTAGAATTGATTAGAACATGTTTTAAATTATTAAAAATGGTTTTGAAAAAATTTGAACTCAGTTTAAACTTGAATCTTGAAATAGAGCATTTAGGTCGCAATGCATTAATCGACCACGGTCCGTATAACGCAACCGACCCTGCTACCACATGACACATGTTCGACTATGATTAGTATTCTAGGGTTGACCGCATTGCACTAGAATGCCTAGTTTTTGGCCACCTGAGCCCCTTTTGTTCCAAATTTCATTTTAAATGTGCTTTTTCTTGTCTTAGTGATTGGAAGTCAAAGTTAACATATTTTAAAGAGTGATTAAATGGTATATGCGCAGTCATGAAAATTTAAATGATTTTTATCACACTAAGGATTGGGGTAGGACTCTATATCCCCTTTCTTGTAGCCATGTTTTTAATAATGATTGGCCATTAAATATATTTTTAAATGTTTTTAAGAATTGAATTATATTTTATAATATTTTCAAAATATTTTTAAAATATGTTTATAAAAAAATGATTTTAAAATAAAATATTGATTCTTGAAATAAGCGCAGCCAAGTGAGATAATATGTTTGAAAGCTTTTCAAATGCTAATTGATATAAGAACTCTGATTGATTGGGTTTTAAATGCATGGTGCCACACAGTTTTTAAGTCATGTAGAGGGTGACTTAAAGGGCAGGTCCCAAAACCCAATCTAGGCTACTTCGGTGGTGTTTATAACAAGCATTGTACAAAATAAGTATTAATATATGATTTGAGATAAATCACATAATGCATAAGGTAAGAATACTCAGTTTCAAAGAAAGATGTTTTATTTATATCTGCCCTGCTCTAGTTAATTTTCTTTAGTATAATTTAAATGATGTTTTAGAACTTAAGTCCTACTGGGCCTTTCGCTTATCATTTCTACTTGTTTTACTTTTTCCAACCCTCCCTTTACCCCAAGAGTTTGGCAATACACAACTAAATAAATTGTTGTTGATTGTTTGTAGTGTCTATGAGTAGAGTTGTATTCTTGTTGTCATCATCAAGGCATATAATAATGAGACTATTTTCATGAATATGATTAATTTTATTGGACTATAATTTGGTTGTATTTTCCTTTATGTCTAAATTATGTATGCACTACTGTGTGGTATGATGGGACCCATACCATATTTGGTAGATTTTTAATTATTTATGACTTTGAGGTTATTTCAGTAAATATTATTGATTATGACATATTTTTGAGTTTAGTGCTAAGTCTGTTTAATTATGCTAAATTTTTGTAAATTTTATTAAAATATTTACGATAATGTTCTTTAAGATGAAAGTTATTCTTGATGTTTAAGATTAATTCTAATTTTTATTTTAAATTAAACCATTGCGTTACCACCCCTGGTTTAGAGGCATGACAAGACTGGGTATTAGAACCTTAAATTTTGAAACCTTAGCAATTGTGCATATATAGATATGACATTAAGAGACCACGAATAGTCCAATTTCTTTTTTTGAATTGAGATAATGGCATTAAGACGCTGGCCTTATGCTATTGGCATTGACTCCGTTCATAATGAGGGGTAATGAATGCCATGTTCATTGTTTTCTATCAGATGGCAACAAGGATGTAAGGGGAGGATCCTACGGCAAGCCACCAACAACAATATTTCCAAGAGTTTTGACATGCGGCGATATGAATCTTCGACGAGAGTGGAGAACCTCAAGTAGCTGAGTACTGGTTTGACTCAGTGGTGAAGCATGTAGATACTTTAGGCGTGCCTACAGATGTTTGAGTCAAATTTGTAGCATACAAACTAGAAGACAGAGCCAACACTTGGTGGAAGCAGGCAAAATATACAGAGAACAACGGGAATAATGATTGGGTTGGGAGAAGTTGTTTTATGATCGGTATTTTCCTCAAGGGTATAAGAACCAAAGGACCATTATGTTAATCATGGATTATGAGGCAAAGATCTCCAAGTTGTGGAATCTTTTGTCCTATTTGGTAATGTTTTCATTTTGGTTTTTGTTTTGTGAAAAAAATCTAAAAATAAAAATGTTTCAAGAAATTTTATAAGACTAGTTTTTAAATTGTGTTGGGTTATATATAGTAGTATGTTTTTGGACATAAAATTATTAATGTTCATAAAACTAAAATTTAATTATTAAAAACTAATTATTAATATATTAATAATTTTTTCCCTATTATCTGCAAAACAAAGGAGAAATTCCTCTTCCTCGTTCTCTACTCTGGTGAGGGCAAACGATAGCGACAACCTTCTTGCACCAGCTACAGAGACGCCAGCAACGATCCTCTTGCCTAGTTGTAGTGATGATGATGACAGCCTTCTCACAAAGATTAGAGGCCCCCGTGATGCAAAAGATTGGCCACGGGAGTGCTTAATTAAGATCTTGTGGTAGGAGCTAGCATGAGATGGCTTGCTAGGCTGGGGCTTCGACGATGAGGGTGCTCGACGAAGATCCTGTGGCAGGGGAAGGTGTGAGACAACCTGCTGCGGTCGACTTCGATGGCATGGCTGCTTAATGAGGATCGTCGAAGGGATGATGTGATAACTCTATAAAAATGGAATTATGTATGTACTTTAATGCACATATTTTTATTTAATTTTGCTTATTTTTTATATATTTTATTAATATTTTTGTTAATTCAATTTTACTTGTTTTATTTTTTTTCAATTCAAGTGAACTTTATTTTGACTTTTATTATTACTATTATTTTCCCATCTATTATTTTTATTTCCCTCTTTTGCGTAGGTGAACAGGGCAATATAAATAAATAAATAGTTTAGTTTTTATTTTAGTTTTAGTTTATTTTTAGCTTTTGCACTCTTGAAGGGCATTTGTGGAGCTATAAAGAGGAAGAAGAATAAGATTGGGGAAGAGGGAAGATTAGAATTTGTGACACCTCTACTTTGGTGATTTCTTTTCTAATTTTATTTCTAAATCTTTGTATATTCTAAGGATGCATGAATATTGGTGATGTTTAATTTTAATTTTATTTATGCTTTAGTTTTGTATTTTAGGGATTTCAATCTAGCTTAGTTTTGGTTGCTTTGATTTTTCATTTATTCAAATTAATGGTGGTTGTCTAAATTATGTTAGATAATTATTCTATGTGGTGTTAATGTTTCTAATTGATTAATCACCAATTAGATGATTAGGAAGCCGTAAATTGCTATTGGGAAAGGGGATTTACACGCTAGGCCAATCATAGAGTGATATAGTCTTAGCAGGATAGGAATATACCTACTATGATTATGTAGCCAATAGTGAAATTTTAGAACCTAATGAATTCTAATTAATTAGTAGACCTAGGAATACACTTTACTAATTAATATAGAATAGTTCCAAGTAACTACTAGGAGGAGCTTTTGGAGAGTATAGGAGAATATGGCTTTTATTCAACTAGGTAACATAATTAAGGTGATTAATGGATGTTTACTGACATGATTAGGTGAAATTGAATCCCTAGAGCATTTATTTTATTTCATTAGTTTCATTTAGTTTATTTAAATTTTGTTAATTTAGTTTTAGCTTTTATTTCAATTTTTATTTTTAATCAATCATTCTAATAATCTTAGAGTTAATATGATTTCAGTAATTAACGAAAAACAAACACAATTTCTATAGGAATAATATTCGTACTCTGGTATATTTTATCACTTGTGACCGTGTATACTTGCATACATACCATGACACTGGTAAGGGACGTTGGGTTCTCTGGCGATGGGGTCAAGGGGGTCGTTGGCTGGGGGCAGTGGGTTTGCCGGTGAGGTATGGGGTCATTGGGTTGCTAGGCCTTAGGTTGTCATACTCTAGCTAGGCAGCGCCAGAGATGAGGAGGACTGATGGAAGGACAGGATACGAGAACAAGGAGGGTGCCTGTTAGGAAGAAAGAAGAAAAAAAATTGAAAACATCTTTTTTTCACTTTTGGGGCTTTTTGGGGGAGTTCTTAAAAATGGTTTTGCTTTTGTTTGTTAAAAATTAAACCAAATAAGTTTTTGTTTTTTGTGTTTGTGAAAATGAAAAAAACTTCTCAAAAATAAAACCAAACAAGCCCTTTATTTGTGATGTTTTTAGTACTTCTAATTCGAAACATGTTTTAATTATTCCTTACACTTTATGGCCATATTGGTAATTTTAAAAGGAAATGATTGAATTAAAAATTTGTTAAGGACTTCTCACAAAATTTTAAGTTATAAAAATTTGACGTTTAAACTTGATTCTTAACTAATTTTTTTTAATAAACTATCATGTCACCACCCTTAGTTTTTGGAGTGTGAAAACCAACGATGGAGAGCGACAAAAAAAAGGCCCACAATTGAGGGAGGATAAAGCTTGGATGATGGCATTAGGCAAGGATGAGGCTTGCATGTCTTAGAGGGCAAAGCTTTGAGTGCGACGATGAGGACTTCGACGTCGACAACAAAGATGAGGAGAAGGGGAGCGAGAGGGAGAGTAGATTGAGAGAGAGAGAGAGGGGAACGCGCAAGAATTGTTATGAAAATACAAAAGTGTGCCTTTAATGGGAGATGAGATGATAATTTTGAGACTTAAAATTATCATCTAAAGAAAGACGTTAATCAACAGTTTCTAGAAATCCGTCATCTAAATTGTGGTCTAGATTTCTAAAACACGGAGTTTTTCAGCCATGCTCCTTGGCAAGTATCCTCGTTTCTGCTTCTTTATAACTCATTATACACTTTTTTTTTTTTAAAGAGTATTTTATTCTCTTCAAAAAAAAAAAAAAAGAGTACTTTATTGAGAAAGATATAGTACTGTCAGCTTGTACTAGCTTTCACAATTAAAGTTTTAGCCAAAAAAAAAAAAAAACCAAAAATAAAAAACAAACTTCACAGTTAAAGCCTTAGAAGCCTTCTTTTAAAAAAAATAAAAAATAAAAAAGGGGCTTATTGTCTGCTCTTGGTCAGCAACGTACAAATAAAGGCCGAGGTATTCATTGTTAGACCTATTAATCGAAAGTGGCAACTTGATCCGACATCGTAAAAATGTTGCAGCAGCTAAGTTTCACGTTGGCGTCAAGTTGTCAAGTTCATACAGACTTTGACTTCAGTTATTTAACTCAAATACGGCTTCCTTGCCCAAATTGTACTTCTTTTGCTTACTCAAGGGAGGGTTCATCGTAAGGATTTTTACACCACAGGTGGTCAATAATATTTTAACTAATATTTTAGAGTTTGATATTTGAATGTCAACGTTGAAAATTTATAACAGGAGATACAAAACTATTTTAAATTAAATCATAGATCAGACCATTTTTAAGTTGATTTAACATTATAAGATTACTTCTACCAAGTTAATCTAACATTATAATGTTACTTCTATCATTAGTTTTGCCCTTAGTTAAGTGCATACCCTTATGAACAGAGACAACAAAAAGGACTTGTGCCCTATTTGGTTTATTGGTTCAAATTATGTTAGTTTGAACTTTTTTTTGTTCGAACAAAAAATTTGAATTGTGTAGTTTAAATAGTAATCAGATCTAAAGTTTAGATATATAGTTAAAGTATTAATTTGAATAGGATATCTAATCTGAATTTGTGTTTGAATGAGTATTGAAAAACTTTAATTTGAAGCATGAAAAAATTGTTTAATTAAAGAATAAATATGAAATATGTAAAAAAAGAAGTTATTTAATCAAAATAATATGAAACAATAATGTTAAATCATAAATACAAATATAAAAGAGTAAAATCACTGTTCAATATTTGTTTGAAATGTTGAAATAGAATATGGGTTTGAACTCTAAATTGGGTAGTTTAACTCAGTTTGAACTGTCAGTTTAGTTCGAACTAAATGTTTTACTAATGCTAATTTAAATTGTAATGGTCGTTTAAACTGAACTGAACTGAACTAAATTGAACCAGTCAAACAAACAAGGTGTTGGCTGGTGTGCACCAAATTGCACTATATGTAACGGTCTCCTTCTACAAATTCTACTAGTTATTATTATTATTATGATTATTATTATTATTTTAAGTATTATTATTATTTCGGCCAATACTTTATTTTGTCGACTATGTTGGTTTTTCTTTCAGCGTTGTAATGTCCTATCTCCTTTAAAGTAAAAAAACGCATAAAAGAAGAAATTCCATATGGTTATAGCTCATGATGGCATTAAAGAGCCAAATATAGGTTTGGTTTTGCTCAGGGCTTCCCATTAACCTCAACCACACAAAGCCTATTTCCAAGTGCTTGTTGTCTCGACGGCACGCCAAAGGACAAATTCCGTGAATTAATGAACAACCATGTTAAACTTTTCTTTTGATCATGCCCACTTCCTTAACATACGCCCAACGTCTAAACCGCTTGGAGTTTGTATTTCTCTCGCTCCTTTTTCCCCCTGTTTAGATAGGTTTTTGTTTCACCCGTTTGTAATTAGGGAAGGGAGACGAATCTTTTTATGAATGTTGATAATAATCTCTTTATATATATATAAATATGTAGTCACTCTGTTTATTATAGGTTATATAACTTCTTTGGCAAAAGATGATATTTAATGCATCTTCACTTTAAGTTAGTGTTAGTTAGAACCAATTATTAGAATTATTATTTTTTTTAAAATACCGTAATATGTAAAAGCTTTGCACTGTATCATACTTTTTCTTGACACTGTAGCATATGAGAACTTTATATTGTAGCAACAAAAAATTTTGGCTTTAACTTACATTGTCAAACATTTCATAAATCAAATGATTTAACTGAGCCACCCTGCCCTTAAAAAATAAAATAAAAATAAAAAATGAAAGGGTTAATCTTACAAATACTCCATCAAGTTTACCTTTAGTCACATTTTTGTCCTTAACATTTAAAATCTTGTTTTGGTCCTTAATCTATTACATTGTTTCAAATTTAATCCCTTTGTCATTTAAATATTAAATATTTAACAAAATATTCTTAACACATCTCATTTTGGTCCCTAATCTATTGTTTTGTTTTGCTTTTGATCTCTAATTTATCACTTTGTTTCACTTTTAGTCTCTTAGTTACCAAGATATTATTATGGATTAAAATTAAAGGAAAAAACTAAAGTGAGAAACTAAATTCAACGATTTCGATTCATATAACTAAAATGAAAACAATTTATCATATTGATATTATAAATCAATATTTAAAATACATGATTATCCAGTACTTTATACTAGTATTAAAAATCCAACTTATCTTTTCTCTAAATTAAAATTCATCCGACTAACAATATATGATAAAATTGTTTTTTCTTTAATTACGTGTGTCAAAATCGTTGTGTTTAGTTTTTTTACTTTAGATTTTTTAAATTTTAGTTCATAATAACTCGTAGTAGAGAGGAACAAAAAATGAAACAAAGTAATAGATTAGGAAATAAGGGGAGACACTTTAAAAGTTTTCCATAGAAAAAAAATTTATCACCTAACTAACAGAAAGACTAAAACTAAAACAAATTAATTAATAGATTAGGGACCAAAAGTGAGATTTTTTAAATGCTAGGGACTATATCAAAAATTTGTCATAACCCAAAACCAGAGCTAGTGACTAAATTGAAAAGTATTTTGAAGATTTTGGTAAGTATGAAAATTTGAAAACATGAGTTGAGCCCATAAAATTTTAGAAATAAATCAAACTTTGCTTTGAAGTCTCTAAAAAAGTAAGAATATAAAATATAAATAGCAAAGTTTAAATAATATCCAATGATTGGAAATCCATTACTATTATTTTATGTAAAAGGATTTGGAAAGCAGACAAACAAATTCTCAAATAGTATAACTTTATCAAGTTAACAGTCTATCATAGCCAATCAAAGACTCAAAATCTGTACTTGTTACTCAAGTTCTCTCACTCTTATCCCACATTATTAGTGAAAGAAATAAAGAAGTGGGTATAAAAAGATTTGTTGTACTCCAAATAAGCACTTGTGGAATAGGTCATGCATCCAAATGGTATTAAATAATAGAAAATGTCCATTATACCTAGCAAATGAGCACTCCCATGGGTATAACCTTGTTGAATTCTTTAAATGTCCTTAAAAGTGTCCAATGGTGCCATGTGAGGTCTCATCATTAATGAGTGAGTATTTTACTCATAAATCAAGCATTTGTTAAGTTTAAATATTGTGAAAATCCTCAAGAATTTATGATATTTTGATGTTTTGGTGTTATTTTGTAGGAAATTAATAAAATTGGGGTTCAATAGAAAAACGAAATCAAAATCGAGTTTAAAACAATAATTTTAAAGGTGAACAGGATTGCAGCACCCCAAGAGAGCATGCAACATGTGGCTAATGCTCATCAGGGGCCCAATAAGCTCCTCGAGCAACCACACAGGCTACAGCGCGTGCCCGTGGGCTCATCAATTAGCATAGGCAATAAGCGTTGCATGCCCGTGTAGCGCTAGGAGCGGCCTACGCTCTTGTAAGCGGCCTTACTACACGGTTGTGCATGTTGGGGTGATTTTTCACCTAAATTTTGATCTGAGGGCTCTTATTTGATGCTAAATGAAGCTTATCACCTTAAAGCCCTAAAGTCCATATTTTTAGAAAAAGAAGGAGGAGGCACACATTCCTAAGGGGATCTGAGTTGAATCCAAGAAGAAAGATAAGGAAAAAGAAAAGGAAAAAAATATGTTCTTTGTTTTAGCTTAGTATTTTAGTTTTAGTTTTTAGATTTTGGTTTTCTCTTCAATAAATCATCATGAGAGATGCACTTGGAGATCTCAAGAAGTTGGAGCATAGAAGAAGATAAAGAACTTGGAGCTTGTAACAACTTCAAAATGAGTTTTTTCATTCTCATTCTCTTCTTTGTATTTTAATGATTTGTAAATGTTATACCCTTGATATTGACTTGTTTAATTTTAGTTATAGAATAGTTGTTTTATGGAGATTTGACTTTGCCTTATTCTAAAGTGCTGATTTATTTTAACTGTCTTTTCATGGTTAATTTGTGTTGTTCTACTCTTAATGCTTATATTTCACTTGGCTAATAAATTCGATGATTTTAGCATGTGGGGTTTGATGCTCGAGAGAGGGAAATTCCATATATGGATTGTTGGAAATGCAGCTTAGGCGACCATAAAATTGAGAGTTTTATAGTTCCTTTGTAGTCATTAGGAGAATTAAAGCTTAATGAAAGCTAACTATTTAGTTCTAGATAGAGATATTGGAATTAGGTTTTTGAGCATATTATTCAATTTGATGCGAGATAATTAGATTAATTAAGAGGTTCTTGACTAATTAATCATGAGATTCACTTAATAATAAAATTAATGCAAATTAATTATGGTAAAATTTAATTTTTTTTTTGTTATTTATTTGATTTGCTAGTTATTTTTATTAGTTTCTTTTATTTTACTTTATCTAATTATTCAAACAATCTTAGAGCCAATCGATTTCAACAATCAATGTAAAATTAACACAATCCTCATGCAGTCGACATTTGGACTCTAGATTACTTTATTACTTGCGACCAATGTATGCTTGTATGCATTGTCTCATTAAACATCATTGGTTTTAACCTAGCTAACTCCAAAAAACCCCTCTAATTCACTCTACTTGGGATGATTAGTTCTAACAAAAATCCAACAACATAACATCTTGTCTTTCTTAAAACCAAAATTTCAAACTTGCAAGAAACCATGTTACAAGTATAGCCATAACTACAAGACTCGCCACCTAGAAAATAATATTAAATCAAATACACATTTCTAATTCAATCATCAATTTATAAAAACTAATATCAAACATAATATAATATTTAGCTCTCAATGATCAACATTTACATAAACCATCAAATACATAATACAAACAATAACAAACAACTGATACTGCTAGCTTTACAATGATTTTTTTAATAGAATTGAGGATAAGCCTCAAAGACCATTTGTGAAATTAACCCAAAAGTAATACTCTGAAGGTTTTTTTCATTTAATAATTGTTATACAGTATCATAAAGTTTAGGGTTAATTTTACAAATGGTCCTTGAAGCTTACATTCAATCTTGATTTACTCCCTAATGTTTAAAAAGTTCTATTTTGGTATTTAATCTTTTACTTTTTTGCCAATTTTAGTTCATCTATTAATTGGATGTTAAATATTTAACATCTTAAAATACCCAATTTTGAGTTCAAAACCAAACAAGCATTTGTTAACATCTAAATTTGAGTTGTGAGTGTAAAATTTGGATTTTGCCTCTACTCCTCCTCCCCTTTTAAAACTAAATTCAAAAGATTTGAATTCAAATGCTACAATGAGAAATCTCAAGATTTTCTTTTTCTCTCTCTTATCTTTTAGAAAAAAAAATCATATCTTTTTCCATTTTATATTCAATTGAAACAAATTTTTTTTTATTACGTTCATAATGAAGAAAGTAATAGATCAATATCCACATTGCGTTAAAATTCAAATTTTAATAGAAAATACGACAACAATATAGACCGATTCACAAACAAAATTTTCTTAAAACTTTAATTTCATCTTATATTACCAAATAATAGTTTTATAAATACTAGGGTCAATTCCTTTTTGGGCCTTCCAAAGTCTTATAGATATTTTAATTTATTTAGATAGGAAAAGATAAATAGAATTTTTTAAACTACTTGAATGAAATAACATATTTACCAAGTAAATAAATTCTAGCTGTCACCGTCATGATATTAATTCCTCTCAAGGCGAGGGCTCATGCCCTAGCCACTACCAAGCTCAGCCATTGGATCATCGACGACCAGTTTTCTCAGCAATGATTGTCGATTTCTTCCCCTTTTCTTTTTCTAAGGTCGGTTTGATCCTCTATTTTGGCATTTTTTTTCCTCCATTTTTTACCCTTTGTGGGTTTGTGTCTTTTCATTGTGGATGTTCAGCTTTAGAGCCATTCCCATCAGACGGGTTCTTTGTTGTTTTTCCTCTTCCTTGGTCTTTTATAGCGATTTTCGCTATGTTGTGGGCTGCCTTTCTCAGTGGGATTGGGTTCCCAAATGTTTGCTTGGTTTGGAGCTTTGTTTGTTGTGGAAGTTTACCTTGATCTTGTCACATCTTCTTATCTCAATTAGTTTGTTCTTTCTTAGGTTGGTTTCTATCGAGTTTTTCTTTAATTTGGAATTTCTCTCGATTAGTTACCGTTTATTCTAGCTGTTGTTTCGTGTTCAGTCGATACAAAATAAATTTTGTTTTAGTGTAAATAGGCTATAAACTAAACACTATTATATTTTAATTTATTTATTTTTATTCTCAATTTATAACGTGCTAATTTCTTCCCCAAATAATATGAAAGACTAAGATAGGCACAAGTCGAGGAGAAATAATAATAATAATGATAATAATAATAATCATAAGATGCACAAAACTACTAAAAAAAATGTGAAGGGGCATATACCATAATTTCCCCGTTTGCTACATTTTGTTTGGATTGGGTCCAGTGAAGGTATTGTCTCAAAATTGAAGTGGTTATAACCGCTTGTGAATTAGTTATGAGACTTTATATTCTGTAAAAGATGTCCAAGATTGTAGGATGTGCTAATTCTCAGTTGATGACCTGTTCTTCTCCAAATGGCCTCTGTTAAAGTTGTATTATGCACAATGATACACTAGATTATAATCAGTTTGTATATATGTGAGAAAAAGAAAGAGAAAAAAAACAGAGTGAGAGAGGTGTACTCGGTTTTGTTTTTCACAACTCTTTTCTCTGGTTATAAGCTCTAGTTTGGTGTATAGGGGTGTAGAATGTATTTGGTTCTTGGGAAAATTCCTACTGTATATAAAGAGAGCTTGAGTGAGACGTTGATGTGCTGAGCGTGTATTCTCACTATTGTTAGTGGATTCAACTAGGGCAGAGATTGCCATGACTTGGATGTAGGATCATTCTAAGATCCAAACCAAGTATAAACTTGAGTGTGTCCTATTTTCTTACTACATTCTTGAATCTTCTTGATCGTGCAACTTTTCTTCACAAACTGGCATCAGAGCTAGGTTTTGAAGTCGATTGAAGAAAAGGATTTTTCTCAAGATTGATTGGAAGTCCAGTTCTTCACTTGCCTTCTTCGAGTAACTCTGTAACAAAGTTGTTCTTTATCATGAGTACTTCCTGGCCAGAAGTTCAAATCAACCATGACGACATCCAAATATGAGATGAAAAAAGTTATATGGCAAAAATGATTTCAATCTATGGAGAGAGAAAAAGATTACACACCTCGGCAATCTTGGACTGGACGAAGCTCTCAAAGGAGAATCCAAGATACCAGATTCTACGCCAAACAAAGGTGAGATTTTAAAAAGGGCTAGAAATACAATTGTCCTAAGTCTTAGCGATTAGATTCTAAAGAAAGTAGTCAAAGAAAAATCTGCCTGTGAAATGTGGAACAAATTAGAGCAGTTGTATATGACAAAATCCCTTCCTATTAGGATTTATCTGAAGCAAAGATTCTATGGCTTTAGAATGGATGAAAATAAAACCATAGATGAAAATATAGATGAATTCACCAAATTATTGTCTGATTTAGAAAATCTTGAAGTTAAGATTGAAGAAGAAGACCAAGCAATCTTCCTCTTGAACTCACAATCGAGGCAATATGAACAATTAAGGGATAAATTAAAGTATGGTAGAGAAACCTTGTCTCTAGAGAGGTTATGGGGCTGCTTATTCAAAGGAATTAGACCTAACAGTTAGTTCTAAACTAACAAGGTCAAATACCGAGGGCTTGAATGTTAGAGGAAGATCTTCAAAAAGAAAAAGCCAATCTGGTAGGAACAAGGACTTCTCAAGATCTAAATTAAGAACTAAGAAAATACGTTGGTTCTGTAAGAATAAGGGCCATTTTAGGCGAAACTGTCCTCAAAGGAAGAAAAACACTCCAAAAATTTATCAATCTAGCCCTTTGGAAACAGTTAATGTCTTAGAGGGTTATGAAAATGTAGATGTACTTGCTATCACATGTGATGACCCTAATGAAGTGTGGATTCTAGATTCTAGGTGTACTTTTCACATGACACCCAGAAAGGATTGGTTCTTTGATTACAAAGAAGTGACTACTGGGAAAGTATTGATGGGAAACAATAAGTCCTGTAATATCTGTGGAATAGGATCAATAAGACTCAAGATGAGGGATGGGACTATTAAGATTCTTGCAGAAGCAAGGCACATACCAGATTTGAAACAAAATTTGATTTCACTTGGAAATTTGGATTCAAATGGCTATTCATACAGGGCTGAAAAAGGTGTGTTAAAGGTTATAAAAGGTTCTATGGTGGTGATGAAAGGCACTCTTAAACAAGGGTTAAATGTGCTGCAAGGGGCAACTGTGACTGGAGAAGCTGCAGTCATGTTAACCAACAATGACTAAATAGTTCTGTGGCATAGGAGGCTAGGTCACATGAGTCTAAAGGGATTGCAAGAATTAGGAAGACAAGAGCTTTTGGAGCAGAAGCATATTACTAACCTGGAATTCTATGAAAGCTGTGTTCTAAGAAAAGCTCAAAGACTCAGATTTGAAGCAGCAATCCACAAGACAATGTCCACTCTAGATTACATTCACTCTAACTTGTGGGGCTCACTTAAGGTACCTGTTTCTTTATCTAATTGTCAGTACTTTATTACCTTTTTGGATGATTATTCAAGGAAAGTGTGGATTTACTTTATTAAGACTAAAAATGAGGCCTTTAACAAGTTTGTGGAATGGAAAATACTAATTGAAAACCAAACTGACAAGAAAATTAAGAGGTTAAGAATAGACAATGGCCTGGAATTTTGTAGTAATAAGTTCAACCAATATTGCTTTGAAAATGGTATTGCAAGACACCACACTTGCACAGAAACACCACAACAAAATGGCCTAGCTGAACGTATGAATAAAACCATAATGAACAAAGTAAGATGAATGCTTGATGAATCTAGATTACCAAAAAAATTTTGGGTTGAGGCTGCCTCTATTGCATGTTACTTGATTAATCGATCCCCTCATACTGCATTAAACTTCATGGTTCCTAAAGAAAAATGGTCAAAAAAGAAACCTGAATATAAACATCTTAGAACTTTTGGCTGTATTGCTTATGTACACATAAATCAAGGAAAATTGAATCCAAGAGCTAAGAAAGGAGTTTTCCTTGGCTATCCTTACGGTTTTAAAGGATATAAGATATGGCTAATGAAAGAAAAGAAATGTGCCATTAGTAGGGATGTAGCTTTTAATGAAAATGTTTTTAATAAAACTAACATAATCTCTCAAGTTACAGTCAGCTTTGAACAAGCTAAGCAGACTCCATTTTCTCAGGTTAAAATTCAACAAAGGATTGCAGGTTTTCCTGAAGATGGTGGAGCCACTGTACAGGAGCAAGAACACTTTACTAATGATTCTGATCTTGAGGAAGCTCATCATGAAACATCTCAAGACGATATGGCAACTATAGATCAAGGGCAGAATGATCAACTAAGAGACTACTTGTTGACCAGAGATAGGGCAAGAAGACAAATAAGACCACCTTCAAGGTTTGCTGCAGCTGACTTAATGGCCTTTGCCCTAAATGTGGCTGATGGGGTTGAATCAAATGAACCTACAAATTATAATGAAGCAAGAAGAAGTGCAGATTGGCCTCAATGGAAGCAAGCTATGGAGGATGAGATGCAGTCACTAGTGAAGAATAATACTTGGATGCTAGAAGATAGACCAAAAGGTCAAAAGCCAATTGGCTGTAAATTGATTTTTAAAAGGAAACCAGGGATCCTAGGTGTAGAGGAGGCCAGATTTAAAGCGAGACTCGTAGCAAAGGGGTACTCTCAAGTTGAAGGAGTAGATTTTCATGAGGTATTTTCACCTGTAGTGAAGCACACCTCAATAAGAGTTTTGTTGGCTCTAACAGCGATACAAGATCTAGAGTTAGAGCAGCTTGATGTAAAGACTGCCTTCTTACATGGCACACTCAATGAGAAAATCTATATGAGTCAACCAGAGGGGTTCATTGAGCAAAATAATTCACATAAGGTCTGTCTTCTACAAAGGTCCTTGTATGGGTTGAAGCAATCCCCTAAGCAATGGTACCACAGGTTTGATAAGTTTATGCTTAAAAAGGGCTTCTCAAGATCGAAATATGACAGCTGTGTTTACCTTGCAGAGCTTAGGAATAAGTCTTTCATTTATCTACTGATTTATGTGAATGATATGCTTATAGCATGTAAGAACAAGTCTGATATTGAAAAGCTGAAGGTGGAGCTAAATTTTGAATTTGAAATGAAGGACCTTGGATCAGCAAAACAGATCCCAGGAATGGACATCATCAGAAATAGAGAACAAGGTTTTTTGTCTCTGTCTCAATCAGGTTGTGTTAATAAAGTGATTGAAGTTTTTGGAGTGCAACAAGCAAAAGCTGTCAACATCCCTATTGGAGCTCATTTCAAACTTAGGTTAGTAAAGGAAGAGGAGGTGAAGTTGGAGGATGTTCATATGAAGAATGTGCCATATTCAAATGCTATAGGGAGCCTCATGTATGCAATGGTTTCAACTAGGCCTAATATTTCATATGTACTAGGTCTAGTTAGCAGGTTTATGAGCAAACCAGGAAGGGAACATTGGCAGGCAGTTAAGTGGCTTTTAAGATATCTTAAAGGTTCAGCAAACTTGAAGCTTACACACTCTAGTGATGCAGGAAGTAATTATGAAATATGAGGGTATTGTGACTCAGATTTTGCTAAAGATCTAGGGAAAAGGAGATCTTTATCTGGATATGTCTTCACTTTAGGAGGAAACACTATAAGTTGGAAGTCATGGTTACAACATGTGGTGGCTTTATCCACCCTGAGGTAGAATATATGTCTCTCACAGAAGCCGTAAAAGAAGCACTCTGGCTGAAGGGCTTGGTCAATGAATTGGGAATCAAGCAGGAGAAAGTTGTGGTATTTTGTGACTCTCAAAGTGCTATTTACTTGTGTAAAAATACAGTTTTTCATGAGAGGACTAAACACATAGATGTCAGACTGCATTTCTTGAGGGATAATGTTGCAAGACAATTGGTAAGTATGGAGAAGATTGCTATTAAAGTTAATCCTGTTAATTTACTTACCAAAGTGATTCTAGTGAGTAAGTTCAAGGAAGCCTTGAACTTGCTCAAAATGCTAATCTAAGTGACAGGTGTATAAGGGCAGGTCTAAGTTGATATCCACTGGTGCATAATGACTTGTAATTTAGAGCCAAGGTGGAGATTGTGAAGGTATTGTCTCAAAATTGAAGTGGTTATAACCGCTTGTGAATCAGTTACGAGACTTTATATTCTGTAAAAGATGTCGAAGATTGTAGGATGTGCTAATTCTCAGTTAATGACGTGTTCTTCTCCAAATGGCGTCGGTTAAAGTTGTATTACGCACAATGATACACTAGATTATAATCAGTTTGTATATATGTGAGAAAAAGAAAGAAAAAAAAAAAACAGAGTGAGAGAGGTGTACTCGGTTTTGTTTTTCACAACTCTTTTCTCTGGCTATAAGCTCTTGTTTGGTGTACGGGGGTGTGGAATGTATTTGGTTCCTGGGAAAATTCCTATTGTATACAGAGAGAGCTTGAGTGAGATGTTGATGTTCTAAGCGTGCAATTCTCGCTATTGTTAGTAGATTCAACTAGGGCAGAGATTGCCCTGACATGGATGTAGGATCATTCTAAGATCCGAACTAAGTATAAACTTGAGTGTGTCCAATTTTCTTGCTGCATTCTTGAATCTTCTTGATCGTGCAAATTTTCTTCACAGGTCCATTGTCCAGGAATCTTTTGGGTTGCTCTATGTCATGTCAACGACCTCACCCTGACTTTCAACATCTGTCCCTTCCAAGGAAAAGCTTGCTCAATTTTTGATTCCTGTACCTCGCTTTCTCCGCCTCCCCCTGTAAGTTGATTAATATTTCTACTTGGATTCTGACTTACTGATTTAATAGATCTGTGGTTCTGGTCTCCAGGATTTTATTTATCTAGTTTTTTTTTTTTTTTTTAATCTTTGAAGGGGTTAGGGCTTTTTTTTTTTGTTTTTTGTTTTTATTTTTGTTTTGTTTTGTTTTGTTTTGGTTTTTTTTTTTGTTAGCTCCTGGTTTTTGTTTCTTTTTTGTTCGTGAATTTTTTCGCTCCCTTTTCCTTTTTTAGAATTCTTTTCACGAGCAATATGAAGTTTTTGGAATTAGTATTCTGTTTTTTATTCGTTGGTTGTCAAGTATACTCTTTTGTTTTCTCATATCTGGTCGCTTCTTCTATTAAAGTTTTACCTCGTTTTGGACTGAATTGGCATATAAGTCCTAGACTTGTCTTCGAACCATGCGACTTTTTTCCCTTTCTCTTTCAACACGCAAGTTACGTTGGATATGCTTTTCAGACATAAAATTTGAAGTTTTGGTAGATTTTATATTTTGTTGATGGAAATAGGTTTTCCATCTAGTCTATTTGTAATCTCTGATATTACTAGTTTTTAATATTATTATTTCTTGGAAATAAGAAAGTAATGCTTAGAATTAGGCACTACCTTTTTTTTAAAGAAAAAAAAAATGATTTAGTGGTTTTTGGCATGGAGCCTCGAGTCAAAAGCATAGAGCCATGAGCTTGCTTCTTCTCATAGTGCTCCAGATATGAATGGCCTTGTTGTTACTGAATGGATTTTTTTTTTCCATTTTGTTAATTTTTAGGAGGCAAACAATGCATTGCATCTTTTCTTAATCTTTTTATTTTTCTTTTCATTTTTTTTACCTATTTGCTATCGATTTCCCTTTTGTGTTGCTGGTCTTAAATTTATTGAGATGAGGTCTTAGGTAGCAGCAAAAAGATAAAGGGTAAATGCAATTTAAAAAAAGGGGGAGCCACTTTTAAAAGGGTTATGAGTTTTGTCCAATCATATACCTTCTAAGATTTCCCTTTAATTTTAGTGACTCTTTGATTAAAAATAGAGGTCGTCATGGTCTCTTTTATTATGTTAAGCTGTTGTTCATGCCTATATGTTGATATTGTTTGTGCTTGGTCATATAATAACTATGATTTGAATTAGCTCAATATTTGTTGATTACGAGGTGTTAATCAATAAAAATTTGCTTTATGGATTCAGATGCGGACATGTCAACCATGTCAACTTTGTCAACTGCCAGAATTCCCTCTCGTTGCATTTGCAAATTCGCATCGCAGAACAACTCACCAGCGCCCTTGTCAAATGCCCGTCTGCCCTCGGATCAGTGAGGAACATCTGCAAGACATTCGGCCTAAAAGCAACCCAATCTTTTAAAGCATCAATGGCTACCTACAAGGTTAAGCTGATTTGTGAGGATGGGTCGGAGCATGAGTTTGAGGCTGCGAATGATTGTTACATCTTGGATTCTGCAGAGAATGCGGGAGTTGAGCTTCCGTACTCTTGCAGGGCTGGGGCTTGCTCTACCTGCGCCGGGAAGTTGGCGAAAGGCACCGTTGATTAGTCCAATGGCTCTTTCCTGGACGAAAAGCAGATGGAGGATGGCTACTTGCTGACTTGTGTCTCATACCCCACTTCAGATTGCGTGATTCATACTCACAAAGAAACTGAGCTTTACTAAACAAAATGTAATTTGGTGTTGGAATTGAGCAGGGACTTTGGAATTGATTTTCCGAATCTTGGACTTTTTGTTATTGTACGGTCACTTTTATAAGGATGTTTGACTGTATTACAGAAAGCCACCTAAGTTTGAGTTCTAGGAATGTTTATTCTGCAATGCCGTCGGGGTTCAAAAGTTTATGTCCTTGTAATGTTTTGCATTCAACAAATTTGTCTTTTCGAGCTGAATCAAAATCAAGCTGCTTGTTTTGCTCCCACATGGTCCAGAGTTCAATTTCTCATGGTGTAAGAATAATCATTGGAGTTTTGTGCTCTACTTTCCAACTCTGGCTTGCTAATCGTTGGTGGACTTTGGGTCCCCTTTTTGTAAATATTTTATGTTTGAGAGAATGTTCACTGGCAATGAGAGAATAGGACACAAAGCTTCGAGGATGTCACTAGACTTTTGGCGCATGTTCTAGTGTTTTCATACTGTTGCTCATAATACCTTAGACCAAGGCTGGTGATAAAATTAGTAATAAACGCAAGCACAAAGTCAAAAACTTGTGTACGTGGCCTTGGACTTCTCAAGCGACGAAGGCTGAACTCCTTACTGGTTTTCTTTCATCTTGTTGCCAGTTTCGTGGTGTTCTAGTCCATCGTCAGCGGTGGTCGACTTGTCACTAGAGTCTTCGTTGGTGTTATTTCGCTTTTAGTCTCTCGATCTTTGCTATATTTCAGTTGTCTGCTGCCTAAAGAGGTATGTTTGAAAGAGACATTTGTGTCAATTAGATGTGTCCTTTATTTTCCTCTTGTTAAAACTTAGTACTTCTGCATTAGAGCTTCGAAAGAAATGCTGCAAAAGTGTGCCCCTTGATCACTAATTATAGCATGCGGCATACCATACCTTGATAAATTGCTTTCCTTTAAGAATTTCACAACAATTGTATTATCATTGGAATGGCATGCTATGGCTTCAATACATTTTGAAACGTAATCCACAGCAAGGAGGAAGTAAAGATATTCAAAGGAAGGTAGAAATGGTCGCATAATGTCTATTCCCTAGCAATCGAATATTTCTATTGTAGTAATTGGGTTAAGTGGCATCATATGACGGCGAGACAAAGTACCAAACTTTTGACACCTTTCACAAGAATGACAATAATGATAAGTGTCTTTGAACAAAGTGGGCCAATAAAGACCTTATTGTAAGATTTTTGTGGCGGTTTTTTTTTGTAGAAAAATGACCACCACATGCATCACTATGACAGAACCTTAAGAAACTAAACATTTCGTCCTCAGGAATACGTCTCATGATTTGGTCATGACAAACATGAAAAGATAAGGCTCATCCTTGTAGAAATTACACACTTCAATCAAGAACTTTCTTTTATCTTGAAAACTCCAAGTGTTAGACATAGTGTTTTACGGAGTAAAATATTGTAATATATTTTTAGAGACATTTTACCAATAAAAGAGTTTATTTATTATACCAAATGTTGTCCTCTTTATATTAGTTTTAGTTGAATGTATGATATGTAAACAAAAGTCTAAGACTATCGGTCTAAACCTTTAAAAATCGTACATATAATGGACAGATTATGTGAAAAACATGAATTTTAAAGGTGACGGTCTAAATTATAAGATCCACAATCGAGAGAATAAAATTGGGTGCTTTATTCATGCTAAGATTGTTATGTTGTCTACATCCCTTATTGGAGATGGCTCGTCTCGGTCATCGGAATGGGACTCTGTAAGTAGAAACATTGGTGCATTGCCATGGATGATAATATATTGGATCGGGATATAAAAGTTGAATTGATTTGGTTAATAATTTCGTTTATGTAAATCAATTTACTTTAGACAATCATATGTATTGTGTCTTAATCTTGAAAAGACTAATGGGCCCGTATTCTTGACTTAAATCTTTTAATGTACCAAAGGGTGACATCCTGACTTTATGATGGTACGCATATTGGTACGTTAGAGACATAATTCATTATTGACGTAAAATCGTTATTTGTAGATATAAAATCTATAGCTCTTTTTGTTGAGTTAATGATATTCTCTTATATGCATTATCCTATAATTGGAAGATTAGACCTCTCAACTATTTGGATACATATGTGTAACTGAATGGTATACTATCTATGGACAGTAAGTATTCTAATAGTGTGATAATAGAACGTAAGATAAAAATAATCAAGAAAGTAAAACAGAATTTATCCTTAAGCTGATTATGAATATCCTATAGGGATGTAACACATTATGATATCTCATGAATGGTTAGCTTATTGAAGCTTTGTAACTTTATATAGTTCGAGAGTACAGCTCTAACCTTTTAGTGGAGTAGTATTAGAGTTGATAATTATAAAATATGCATTTGGGATATTGTATTTTATAATTATAGGAGCTTCAACTATATATATCCATCGGATCCCTTTTGCTAGCTTGTTATATAATCTTGTAACGATACGACGTGTTTTTCCTATATATTGGTGACTTATGTTAAATTATTAGATTGGTCGAAATTCGATAAGATTGGATTTAATAATTTATGTTAGTTTATCGGTTGAATTAATTTTGTAAATTAATTCAAGATAAACATGTTGACTTATTTGGATGATATTTTATTTTCTATAGGATTATCTAGATATAATTGTGGTTAGCAAATAACCTCTCTATTAGGTTATTTAATTAAAACTAAGGCTCTATCTAAGATTTTCGAGTGAAAAATAAGATATTTTAAAGGATCAAAATTATCGTAAGTTCCACAAGCCAATGGAAAACTTCGACCATCGGCCTGCCAATGGAATAAGTTCGGCAGGCCGATATACAAAATCGGCTTGCCGATTGTGCGATAATCTGTATATACAGTATTGATGCTTTTTTCATAAGAAGATTTAGACTCAAAATTTGAGGCCTAATCTGATAAGATTTA
Organism: Artocarpus hirsutus; assembly: GCA_946598075.1. Lineage (NCBI taxonomy): Eukaryota > Viridiplantae > Streptophyta > Magnoliopsida > Rosales > Moraceae > Artocarpus > Artocarpus hirsutus. The sequence goes on along the minus strand of CAMOHE010047257.1, from coordinate 56,966 downwards.
ACCCCAAATTCGACCACTCTAAATAGAGGATAAGTTTTTTTAGTTATTTAGATCAGTTGAGAAGCAAAGAGTGAGCACTTTAATTTGAGAAACATTGAAACTCCCCAAGAACTTTAGTTCTAGGTCTTCTCAAGTGGTTGGAAGAAAATTCACCAGAAGAAAAACTATACGATGCGTGACCATACACACTCCGATCGCGGATAGAGAATAACATAGAAGACCAGTTGGTTGAGGCTCTACTGGGACGTTCTTCTCTTCACAAATTGCTACTACTTTTTAGTTCACAAAGGACATTAGTAAGATCTATCATTGATTTATGTATTTAGCATGTCAAACTCGTGTTTTGAAAAATACTCTGATTTAAAATTTTTAAAATTATGATGCGTATCGTTTTCCAACATTTGGTATGAAAGCTAGGTTTTTACGTTGTTTTTTAGGATTGTGATTATGCTATATACATGAATTATGTGATCTTATTCTCTTTTATGCTTAAATTTAATTTTGTAGAGAGTTGGTACTTTAGGGTTTCTATATAATTAAATGTTGTTAGGAGATTATATGGTAAATGTTTATTAATTAATTATGGGTGATTAAAATTTTATTTAATTATTATTAATTGATTAATTTGTACCGGTTATGGTTCCTTAGAGGAAAGAAAGTGTATCTAAGTTTTTCATGTAATTAGATGGCGCTCTATCATCACTGTCTAAGAATCATTATTTTAATTTTAAATTTGTAAAATTTTGTAATAATATAATCATTCGAAGTGAACACGGATCTAGAAGATGAAGATGATAGAGTTCCATTGTTTTTCTATGTATATAATTTTTTTTATATTTTTGAATTGTTAAAAATAAGATTGAAAAAATTGCTTAAACCATATTTTTTGAAAAAATGCAAGTGCTCGATCGGCAGGTTGAACCCATCGGTTTGGCAGGTCGATGGTTGTAGACTGGCAGGTTGAATTTCCAGTTCAGTAGGCTGGTAGCGAGGTGGAACGTTTTTCAAAAAAAGTGCATTTTTTAGTGTAATTTTTTATTTTATTTTTGAGACAATTCTGAGAAACATAAAATTTTATGATGACCAGAAAAATAAAACTTTTGATCTATGAAAGATTGAAGAATTAAAGCCGAATGCCACATGAAGAAGGATACAACTTGAAGATACAAGATGAAAAATCGATAGTGTTTCGATTGATTTTTTGTAATCTTCATTTTCTTTTCTCTAGGATGAAACTATGATATTACTACTATTTATTTATTATTTTGCCTGTAGCTTTGCATGTTGCTTTGTTTGTCTACATTATGATATGATTTGCTATGTATGTTGATAACATGCTATGTAGAATAGGGAGTGCCACTCATTAAAAATTATTCATGCATTTTAACATGAAACCTTGGTTTTTCAAAATATTGAGTGGGAGATGGTTTTTGAAGAGAGGACCTATGGCTTTCATCGTTGGTCCATAGGTAGCACGTGGTGGTTTCGATACCTAGGAACGGATTTCATTATGTACCAAGTTGGATCTCCGAAGGGATAATTTATTTTATTATGATTTATTGTTGTACACTCCTAGATGACAATTATAAATCATGGATAAATTAGTCAAAACGATGATTATACACTTAAGATTAATTTTATTACTAGCCTTCCCAAGGAGCTCTATTAATAGAATTATTAATGTTCCAAGAAAACGACTATTGATATATGCTATATCAGACGGGTCTTGGATGGCATATATAAATTGGAGGGGATCTGTGTTCCTAATTGAATTTGGTAAGTCTTCCCTAGGCGGCTTGTTGAATTCTAAGTTAAGAATTATCGTTGTAAGGTTGTAATTTTTTTTCAAGATTTTGACACATAAAGATAATTGTATGTTTATTTGTTTGTGTTATTTTACCAAACTTTTGTGGAATGTTTGCTTATATTTGGTATATGAATCTTTATTGTAGATTAAAATGTCTAAAAATGCTTTATCATCGAAACTGGATAAAAATATGTTAACAGGCGAAAATTAAAATGATTGGAAAAAGAACCTGAATATTGTCTATTCCTTTACAAAACTAAAATTTATGCTAACAACACCATGTTCTCCCAAACCCACCTGGGATTTCATAAACGAGCAAATCCAAGCGTATGATTGCTAGAAACACACTAATGATCAGGCCTACTGTTATGTAATGGCTAGCAAGAATAACATGCTATAGGCTTAACATGAAGATTATGAGATTACGAAGTAGATCTTGGATAATCTTGAAGATATGTTTGGAGACCAACCCCTAACAAAACGGAAAGAGGCTCTTCGAAAACTCTTAAACTAGAAACAAAGACTGGGGACTCCTATGAAGGAGCATATGATGTTGGTCATGGGTTACCTTCTAAGGCTCATATCCATGGAGTTGATATTGATGTTGAGTGATAAATGACTATGGTTTTAGAGACACTATCTAAGGAGTTCATCCTTTTTAAAGCTTCATATAATTTAAGTAATAGATAGGATATGACCTTGACTGAGTTAATAAAGCAGTTATAGGAGTTTAAAAATTTTGTCAGGGAAACTCTTGCTAGTGGCGAGGCTAACTTGGCAGCTGCGTCTAGTCCCAATCCTAACCTAGGGAATGGAAAAAATTAGAGGGCTAAGAATAAGAAATCTTTTATTCTAACTAATGGCAAGAAAAAGAATAAGAAAAAGAAAAAGAAGATAAATCAGCTGAAGTGCTTTTTTCTGTGGGAACGTTAGGCACATTAAGAAGAATTACAAAGACTTCCTTTCTCGATGAGGTAAGTGTGAACTTCTGGTTATTGAAACTTGTGTAGTTGAAGAATCAACTGACACTTGGGTCATAGATTCTGGAGCAACTAATCATGTTTTTGTTTCTCTGTAGGGTTTCTAGGAAACAAGAAGTCTGTTGCATAAAGACTTCATGTTATGGATGGGCGATGGATCCTTGGTGTTAGTTGAAGCAATGGGAGATGTCCATCTTTATTTTGATAATTATAGGATTTTAGATTTGAAAGATTGTTTTTATATTCCTAGACTTAAAAGAAATTTAATATCTATAGCTTGGTTATTTAAAGACTCTTATTCAATATCTTTTAATAATAAAGTGGTGATTCATAAAAACAAATCTTTTATCTATGATGGATGGACATAAAACAATCTCTATTTTATCAAACCTAAGATGGATATACTGCTTAACACCTAGGTCAATGATAATAACTCAAAAAGACTTAAGACTTCTCATTTTAATAAGACTTATCTTTGGTATTTGGCAATTAGGTCATATTAGCCTAAATAGAATCCAAAAGTTAGTAAGAGATGGACCTTTAAGTTACTTAAAGGTGGAATCTATGCTACAATGTGAATCTTGTTTGAAGCAAAAAATGACCAAAAGACCATTTGGGTCTAAAGGCAATAGGGTCGAGGGAGTTCTAGAACTTGCGCATAGTGATGTTTGTGGTCCCATGAACATCAAGGCTCATAGAAGGTATGAATACTTTGTCGTTTTTATAAATGATTACTCATGATATAGGTATGTCTACTTAATGCATCATAAAAGCAAAACTTTTGACAAGTTCAAAGAGTTTTGGGCTAAAGCGAAAAAGTGATTAGGTAAGCCCATAAAGGCACTTTAATCTGATCAAGGTGATGATTACCTCTCCAATGAGTTCTTAGGACACTTGTTAGAGAATGGGATTTTGTCCAAGTTTACTACGCCAGGCACTCCACAGCAGAATGGCATAGCTAAGAAAAGGAATAGGACTATGTTGGACATGGTTAGGTCCATGATGAGTTGTTCGACATTACTTTTATCCTTTTGAAGAAATGTACTACAAATCACGTGTTTTTTTTTAAACAATGTGCCTTTAAAATCGGTTCCTAAAACTCTTCATGAGTTGTGGACAAAGAGGAAGACATCTTTAGACCATATTCACATGTGGAGATGCTCGGTTCATGTCTTGTATAAGGAAGCGAACAAGTTGGAAGCATGTTTGAAAGTTTGTGTATTTGTAGGATATCCAAAAGGGGCTAAAGGGGGTTATTTTTATAACCCAAAAGAAAATAAAGTCATGGTTTTAACGAATACGACATTCCTTGAAGAAAGTTATATGAACGACTTTAAGCCTTGAAGTAAAGTGGTTCTCGAGGAGTTAGGGAGTGTTTCGATCACTTTAGGGGTTCTAGTTGAAACCAATTCAATCAATATAGAAAAACCAACCAAACAATAACCTAAGGGGCTTTGGTGTAGTGGGAGGATCAAGTGTCAACTGAAGAGGTATATGTTCAACAGTGAAGCATACTTAGCTAAACCAGTTAAACATAATAGGAATCCTTACACTTATGCAAAGGCTATGGGGGATGTTGATTCAAAGCTTTGGATAGAAGTCATGAACTTTGAGATGAAGTCTATGGTAACTAATCAAGTTTGGGAACTTGTGAATATTCCGAAGGAGTAAAACCCATAGTGTGTAAATGGATCTATAAAAAAAAGAGAGGAGTAGATTAGAAAGTCGAACCCTATAAGGCTAGACTGGTAGCTAAGGGATAGACACAAAAGGAAGAAATTGATTACAAAGAAACCTTTTCGCCTATATCCATCCGTATTCTCTTATCCATAGTTGCTGCTCTTGATTATGAGATTTGGCAAATGGATGTCAAGATGGCTTTTTTGAATGGCTATCTTGATGAGTCCATATATATGGTACAATCAAACGGGTTCAAGGCGTCAATTTATGGACTTAAGTAGGCTTCCCGCTCTTAGAACATAAGATTTGACTACATGATCAAGACTTATAGGTTCGAACAAAACATGGATGAACTATGAGTTTACAAACACATCAAGGATGGAAAGATAATTTTTCTACTGATCTATATAGATAATTTTTCTACTGATCTATATAGATTACATTTTGCTAATTGGCAATGACGTTAGGGCATTGTCATCGGTCAAATTGTGGTTGACTAAGTAGTTTGACATGACAGACTTAGGTAAAGCTAAGTATGTTCTCTGTATCCAGATCTTTCAAGATAGGAAAAACAAAATGATAGCTATATCTTACGCGGTATACATAAACAAAACTCTTGAGAAGTATGCAATGCAGAATTACTCTTTTTAAGAAAGACTCACTAAAGTCTGATGAAGGAAGATAATACATGAAGAATGTGCCTTATGCTTTTACAGTGGATAATCTCCTGGATGCTATATTTTGCACATGACCAAAAATTTGTTATGCAATCGGGATAGTAAGTCAATTTTAGTTGGATCTAGGACCGAACCATTGGGTTAAGGTCAAGCATATTTGCAAGTACTTGAGAAGGACTCGAGGGTATATGCTTTTATATTCGGATAAGGGTCTAACACATCTAGGATATATTGATTAGGAATTCCAATCCTGTCTAGATTTGAGAAGATCGACTTCTAGTTTTGTGTTTACTCAAGACGATGGTGTCGTTGTTTAGAGAAATGTCAAGCAAGATTGCACTTTGGATTCAATGATGGAAACCGAGTATGTGGCAACTAATGGTACTTCAAAAGAAGCAGTGTGGTTCTGTAAGTTTCTTAGTGATCTTAAGGTAATTTCTAATATGGATAGGATAGTATCGCTACATTATGATAATACTATAGTGATAGCTGACACAAAGGAACCTAGGTTTCATAAGAAGAGTAAGCATATTCATTAGAAGTATTATATGATAAAGGACTTCGTTGAGAGCAAGCATGTTGCAATGTGCAAAATCATGTCTAAGGACAAGTTAGTTGATCCTTTCACGAAGACACTAACTATGAGAGTTTTCGAGAAACATTTGGAGGCTATGGGGATGCGAAATATGTCATATTTATTCACTTAGTGCAAGTGGGAGATTATTAGACATAGTTCCCTAAGGAGTAAAATGTTGTAATATGTTTTTGGAGACATTTTATCAATAAATAGTTCATTTATTGTAACAAATGTTGTCTACTTTATGTTTATTTCTGTTAAATGTATGAGAAGCAAACAACATCTGAGACTTTCGATATAAACTTTTAAGAATTGTGAATATGATGGACAAATTGTGCGAAAGACATGAATTTTAAAAGTGATGGTCTAAATCATAAAATCTGCCATCGAGGAAATAAAGTTATGTGCTTTATTCATGTTAAGATTGTTATGTTGTCTACACCCCTTATGGAGATGGCTTGTCTTGGGCATTAAAGTAGTACTCCCCAAGTAGAAATATTAGTGCATTGTCATAAATGACGATGTATTGAAACTGGACATAAAAGTTGAATTGATTTGGTTAATAATTCTGTTTGTGTAAATCAATTCACTTTAGACAATCATACAAGTTGTGTCTTAATCCTTAAATGACAAGGGGTCCGTTTTTTTGACTTATGTCTTTTGATGTATCAAAGGGTGACATCTTGACTTTATGATAGTATGTATACTGGTAAATTGGAGACACAATTCTTGATTGACATAGACTTATTATTCATAGATATGGAATCTATAACTCTTTTTTTAGAATTAATGTTATTCTCTTATATGCATTGTCTTATACTTGGTAGACTAGAGCGCTCAACCATTTGGATATATAGGTGTAACCAAATGGCATACTATCTATGGATAGTAAGTATTCCAATAGTGTGATAACAGAATTCATGATAAAAATTATCGAGAAGGTAAATGGAATTTATCCTTAAACTAATTATAAATATCCTATGGGGATGTAACACATTATGATATATCATGGATGGTTATCTTATTGAAGCTTCCTAATTTTAGAAAGTTCAAGAGTGCAGCTCTAAGCTTTTAGTGAAGTAGCGTTAGAGTTGATAATTTTAAAATATGTATTTGAGATATTGTATTTTATAATTATAGGAGGTTGAACTATATATGTCCATTGGGTCTCCTTTGTTAAGCTCATTATAAATCTTGTAACAATGGGCTATGTTTTTCTTACATATTGGTGATTTATGTTAAATTATTATATTGGCTGAAGTTCGATAAGATTGGTGTTAATAATTCATGTTAGTTTATTAGTTGAATTAATTTTGCAAATTAATTTATGATAAACAAGTTCAATTATTTGGATAATATTTTATTTTCGACAGGATTATCTAGATATGACTGTTTTTATCAGATAACCTCTTTATTGAGTTATTTGAATTAAAATTGAGGCTCTATCTAAGATTCTCGAGCAGAAAATAAGATATTCTTAGGGATCAAAATTATCATAAGTTTGGCAGGCTGATGGGAAACTTTAGCTTACTGATGGACTAAGTTTGGCAAACCGATCTCCTAGATCAACTTGCCGATCGTATGATATTTTGTACACACATTTTTTATGCTTTTTTCATAAGAAGTTGATCCAAACTCAAATTTTGAGACCTAATTTGATAAGGTTTAACCCCAAATTCGACCACTATAAATAGGGAGTGAGTTTTTTCAGTTATTTTGATCATTTGAGAAGCAAAAAGTGAGTACTCTAATTTGAAAAACTCTGAAACTTCCTAAGAACTATTGTTCAACATCAAGAACCTTAGTTCCAGGTCTTCTCAAGTGGTTGAAAGGAGAGTCTCTAGAGGAAAAGCTGCATGACATGTGACCACCTACACTCTTATCTTGGATAAAGAATAGCAAAAAAGACTAGTTAGTTGAGGCTCTTCTGGGTCATTCTTCTCTTAACAGATTGCTGCTGCTTTTCAGTTCACAAAAGATCTTAGTAAGATTTGTCATTAATTTATATATTTAGCATGTCAAACTCGTGTTTTGAAAAATACTTTGATTTAAAATTTTTAATATTCCGCTTTGTACACTTTTTTCCAACACCAAGTGGATAGAATTTCTCCAGTTGCCAAATAATCGATAATGTTGCAAACCATGACAGTTTTGTGACAGCAAAAAGAGGTTCATTTGGAACTCATTACAAATTGGTGAGTCATCTATAGAATCATTAAATTCCAAGCGAGATAAATGGTCAGCTACCACATTCTGAACTCCTTTATTGTCCTTAATGGTCAAATCAAACTCTTACAAAAGAAGGATCTACCTGATAAGTCATGCCTTAGTGTCCTTTTTGAAAAAGAGGTACTTAAGGGTTGAATGACCTATGAAGTAGTGATGGGTGAACCAATCAAATATGTTCGAAACTTGTCAAGAGCAAATACTGCAATAGGCAACTCCTTTTCAGTGGTCAAATAATTCATTTTAGCATTGTTTAAAGTTAATTTTAGCACTATTTAAAGTTCTACTTGCGTAGTACACTACAAAGGGTTTTCCTTCCCCTTGTTGACCCTAAACAACTCCTATGGCATAGTTGCTTGCATCACATATGATTCCAAATGCTAAGCTCCAATCAGGTGATTACATGATGGAGGTGGAGGTTAGCTTAGACACAAGTGCTTGGAAGTAATCTTCACAATCTTGTGTCCAATTAAACACTACATCTTTTACCAAGAGGTTGCATAAGGGCCTTGATATGGCAGAGAAATTTTAAATGAATCTCCTATAGAGTCTCGCATGCCTTAGAAAAAATCAAACACCTCTAACAATCATAGGAGTAGGAAATTTCATGATAAGTTCAACTTTACACGAATCAACGTCAATTCCTCTTTTGGAAATGATATGTCCAAGAACAATGCTAGATAAAACCATGAAATGGCGTTTCTCCCAATTGAGTACAAGATCTTTTTCTTCATATCTTTTCAAAAGAGTTTCCAAGTTGAATAGGCAAGTGTCAAATGAATCACTAAAGACAGTCAAATCATCCATGAAAACTTTCATACACTTTTCAACCATGTCACTAAAGATGCTCATTATACATCTTTGAAATATAGCTGCAGCGTTAAATAATCTGAATGGCATACGCCGAAGAGCATAATTATCAAAAGGACATGTAAATGTGGTCTTTTCCTAATCTTCTAATGTTATCTTTATATGATAATATCCTGAATATCTATCGAGAAAGCAATAGAAAGGATGACCAGCTATAAGTTCTAAGATTTGATTAATGAATGGGAGTTGGAAATGGGCCTTGCGAGTGGCAACGTTCAACTTCTAATACTTTATGCACATACTCCATCTAGTGACGACCTTTGCAAGGACAATATGTCCTTTCTCATTTTCTATCATAGTTATACCTGATTTCTTAGGTACAACTTGGGTTGGACTGACCTTTTATTGTCAACAATAGGGTTAAATGATACCTGCATCTAACAACTTCAAAACTTCATTCTTTATAACTTTTTTATTGTTGGGTTTAATCTTCCTTGGGGATCTTTGTTAGGGTTAGCTCTTTCTTTCGAATAGATATGATGAGAGCAGATCAAGGTACTAATACCCTTGACATCAACTATCGTCCATCCTAACATAGCTTTGTGCTTATGCAACATGTTGATCAACCGTTGTGCTTATGATTCATCAAGTTTGGACGAGACGATGATAGGGCAAGAATCATCAATTATAAAAATGCATATTTTAGTCCTTTGGGTAGTTGGGCCAACTTAACTTTTAGGATCTTCTCAATTGATGGTTTTGGTTTTCATTTTTCCAATGGCGATTCTTCAAAACATGGTTGTTAAAACCTTGTTCCTTTATCCAATGGGTGTTTAGGAATGTCAGAAATGGGACTGGGACTCTCAAGCTCAAAATTTTGGAGGAATTTTTCAAGTTCATCAGTTTGCACTTGAAATTCTTTCAAAATAGCTTTGTCGATGATTTCAATGTAAAAGCACTTGTCATCACTTTGTGACTATTTTTGGTATGGAAAATATTCACTTCAAGAGTCATGTTCCCAAAAAGGATTTTCATGAGACCATTCCTACAGTTAATAAGAGTATTAGATGTGGCTAGGAAAGGTCTTTAAAATCATAGGAATTTTTGATTCCATGTTCACCTCGCACTAGATATCAAAGATGAGAAAATCCAAGGGCTCGATTGCAACAAAATGTTTTCCACTATCCCTCATGGTTTTTTTTTTTTTTTTTTTGAATCTATCAGTTACTTGCAAGACCATAGATGTGGGCTTAATCTCTCCAAGTCCTAGTTTGAAATAAACTGAATAAGTCATAAGTTGACGCTCACTCTTGTGTTTAATAGGGCTTGTGTAAATTCATGGGTTCCAATGTGGCACTTGATTATGGGACATTCTGGATCCTTATATTTGAGTGGTACTTTATAGTACTGTGCTTACTTGTTCAGTCAAGAATACAGTCTTTGTCACATGGTGCTTTCTTTTCACAGTGCCTAGATCTTTGATAACCTTGGCATACGTTGGCACTTGTTTGATTATATGTGACAAAGGAAGGTTGATTTGAACTTGCTTCAAATGTTCCAAGACCTCCTTAAGACTTTTCAGTATTTTCTCGATAGGTTGAAGGGCTTGAGGGAAAGGGACTTTCACCAGAAGCTTGATCACTTCTTCTTCTTTTTGTGGAACTTCTTCCTCACTACTCATATTTCGTAGCATTTGTTGACGGAGTATTTGGTGTCCTGCCGCTGCAAGTTGTGACATAATTAACCTCTTTGATGTTATCAATTTTAGATTTAGAGGTCTGTGCCATGTGTTGTCCTCTTGGATTAGGTTAAGGTTGAGACAGAAATTTACTACACTACTAAATAGTTAAAAAATCAGTTAATTTTATGATTTGACTATTGAAGTCTTTGTTTTCTTCCACCATTTATGTGAGGACCATTTCTACCTTTTGATTTATCTTAGTTTGTGCCTCAATTATGCAAAGTATCCTCAAGAGGTCTACTTGATGGGTGTAGGTTACGTTGAGGAGCAGCATATTCCTTTTGTAGATGTGTCTGTTGTTCATTTCTCCATTCATTTCTAAGCGATTGTGCTTGATTTGAATTCCTCCAATAGGGATTTGTATGGTTTCTTTAGCTAGGATTGTAGGTTTCAAAGTAGGGTGTAAAAGGTTTTGTGTACATGCTTAAGGCATTACAGTGTTCCTCATACAAGCCTTTTCATTTCACTATAAGTGGGACAATCTTGCACTTGATGTTCTACACCCTTGTACACGAAGCATGTACCATAGGAATCAATCCTTACGACTGTGAGGATTCCTCTACCATCTTTTGCCTTGAGGGCCTTAATTTGTCTCATGAGATTCTTAACTTGAACATCGAAGTTATACTCTTCCCTTAATTGGTAAACTCCAGCTGGTTGGTACCTATTAGTTCTTTCAATGGCACTTGGTCCACTCCAAGCTTGAGCTTTTTCTGCCAAATTATTCAGGTACCCCATGGCTTCGTTGGGGTCTTTGTGTAGAAATTCTCGATTACACATCAATTCAATAAATTAATGCTCTCGACTCGTGAGTCCATCGTAGAAGTAGCTGATAAAACGCTAACTCTCATATTTGTGGTGAAGACACTAATTTAACAAATCCTTACATCTTTGCCAAAGTTGATGGACTGTCTCACTATCTTTCTGAGGAGAAGTCGAGATTTTTTGTTTGAAATTATTGGTCTTTTGATGTGGGAAATACTTGTTGAAAAAGGCAGTTGCCATTGCTTCCCATGATTCAATGGATCGTCTTAAAGAATAGAGCCAACTTTTAGCTTTATCCTTTAAAAAGAACGTAAAGAATTTCAATTTGATGAAATCAACAACATCAACACAATTGTAAAAAATGGCTACTACCTCCTCAAATTCACGAATGTGCATGTAAGGATTTTCATATTCTAACCTGTGAAAGGTTGGAAAAGTTGGATCATTCCAGGCTTAAAATCCTGTTGTGGTGTATTTGTTGGAGACATAATACATGATGTATTGGGAGTGCGAGACAGATGTAAGTAATCTTTCAACAACCTTTGGATATTCTTCTTGCGTTGTGCCATTACTAACAGATTCGAAATTGTGGTTATTGGTGGTGAAGCTAGAGAGTGAGGAAGAGAGTTCGACGATTATTCACAAACAAATCACCCTAGTTCGTGTCTTGGTTGATGCATTAACCAAAGTGTTCTTTTTTTAATTTTTATTTTTTTATGATTACCAAAACAAAAGACAAAAAACAAAAGAAAAAATGTTTAGCTTTTCTTTTTTCAAGATAAATAAAATAGTGAATGAAAAACATTTGTCTTGTTTATTTTGTAGGATATATCCTTTAAGAATGTCCCTAGGAAAGATTGGTGAGGCGAGGCCTCCTTAAAGACCAACCTCTTAGTCGGAACAACATTCCTAGAATGACTGGTGTTAAGAGAATCTCCAAAAGTAACTGATTATGCGAAAATTTTCCAAACCAATGACCAGCTCCTAGACAAAACTTCTTTAAAGTATATTCATCCACAAAACCATAATTTAGTTTTAAGTTGTATGAAATTTTATTTATATGTTGAAAAGCCTAAATCTAGCCCTAAAACTAACAAGCAACTAAATTACACAACCTAAAAAAAGTTCTAAAATAAAGCACAAAATATTTACAAAAACTAAAATTAAATTTCTTTTTATTATATATATATTTTGAAATTTTTTTATTTTTTATTTTTGAATAATGAATAGTGTGTGAATAGTAATTAGAGTAGTAACCTACGTGAAAAGTAACTTATTGAACTAAAAAATTAACTTATAAATTAAAATGATTATAATTACAATGGTTATATGATAAGGACAAGTTACTTACCTATTGTTGCATGTAATTTGGCAATCTAACACAGATGAGCACCTCCCCGGCTACGACACCAAAATCTTTGATGTTTCACCTAAAATATTTTTTCTAAACATGGTCATATGTAGTACAACAAGGATAGTCATATCCATAAGGCAGTTAACAAATTTTAACATTTTAAGAGCTAAGTGAGTAACAAAATTAAATTTAAAAGAAGGAAAATATATTTTTCTTTTCTTGGGTGATTTCAAATTTTAAGGTTTAAAAACATACAATTAAATCGGTAAGGTGTCGAGAATCCTTTATATGTTTATTACTAGTGTGGATTTTGCTAATTAATCTCTAAAGCATTCAGTTAATTAAATCTTTTCCTATTACAACAAACACAATTATTTTTACAAGATATTCAAAATCAACAATATTGCAAACAATAATGTAGTAAGGGATATTTCAAAAAAAATATTAACATATGTGCTAAAAAATATTAACATATGTGCACCAATTGTAATAAATAAATATGATGTCACTATGGAAATAATTATCACAATAATAAAATAGAAAAGATAAAATTAATCAAAATTTAATATATTTTAGTAGAATAATATTTGTGTCATATCCAACAGAACCTCATGTTATGAACATCTAAAAGTAAGAATAAACCTACCTCCAGTATATTTGCAGTAAAAGATATTTTATAAAATTTAGCAGAATTTAATTTTACAAATAATTCTAAAGCGACAATAAACCTACCTCTGGCTTTAATGTGTTAGAGAATTGTTTATAAAAATAATAATATCAACATTATTATGCTAAACAATTAATACATAAATAAAGCAAGATTGAGTTTTTGTAAAAGTCAATAGTACAATAGTATTAATTTAGAATATAATAAGGTATTATTTCTACTAAAATTTAATCATTATAACGGCATTATAGAATCAAAATCCACACCAAATAATTATAAATATGAAATCCCACACTACTCTAGCCTAGCTTACTTAGCATTTCCACAAGCTCTATAAAGAAAATATGGAAATAAAATGTAAGCGTAATTTTCTTATTATATAAATGTTGTGTCCTCAACAATTCAGAGAAGTCTAGCTTCTATAGGCGAAGGTTGAAGGAAGAAAACAAAGCAATTTAAAATTCATGGGTAAATGGCTGTATAGGAATCAGCATTTAATTATTTATTTCTTTAATTATTTAGCGTGACATATGAAGAATGCGGACGAAAACAAGTGCATCTCGTCCTTCTTTAATGTGAACTGGAGCTAAAAGAATGGCTCAAATGGAGTCAAACAAAAGAAGTATGACTTCGTTTTAGATGCTCTTTCTAGGCCGTTGGATCTGAGGATGGACGGCTAAATCAAAGGATGCAAGAAGCTGATCTGGGCATCAACGTGTGGAACGCGAAGTTGCTCAGGTAAGTGGCCAACATGTGGGACCCGCCGCGTCAACAGCTGTATGTTGGACTCTACTAGGTGCACGTGTGATACAAGCACCTGAGTTGGCCAAATCAGCTTTTGACACGTGGCATTTTGTAGATATAAAGCTAATTTTCTTGTTTTTTTTTTCTTTTGTTGTCTAATTTTGCTCAATCTGACACTGTTTTACTCCGCATTTGCATATACAAACAAGTAATTAAAATGAAATTAATTATCTTACAAACATAATATTTATAATAATTATAAAAATCTGCATTTTATATTAAAACACATAAAACACACTAAAAATAAAAATAAAATTCTAAAATTAACAGACATATACAGTTTCACACAAATGTATTATTTAATACTCAAAAATATTTTTAGAAATTATTGAAAATATATTAAAACATATTTGAATACTAAAAACACACTTTAAAATATATTAATACTAAAAGAGTAAAAATCACAACACATTATTTTTATGATTTTAATTTATTTCACAACAAATAAATATTTTACACGTAAAAATACTTCTAAAATTATCGAAAATATACTTAGACATAAAATCATATTAAAAGCAAGTATGTAAACACATTTTTATACTAAGACAAAAAATGCTACTTAACATGAAAAATGTTATTAATTAGAGGATTTAATAAGAAATAAAAGCGTAAATAAATAATTATAGTCTTATAAAATGTACACTTTTAGTGACACCCAAGCATTTCTAATGCATTGTAAATGCAATAATTAATAGATTATGATAAACAAAATACGTGAAAGAAGGATTATTGTTTTAATCTAATTTTTATGATAAATTTCATAAAAGTAAAAATAGGATTTCTAAGGTTAGAAATCATGCCATAGTCTTATATACGAAAAAAAGGATATGAAAATAAGCTAGAAAGCTTAATTGTTGCAAAATGTTAAGACAATATAGTTTAAAAAAATATTGTATAATAGTATGAAAAATTATACAGTATTAGAATAGTGTAATATAAGGATTATACTAATAAAGTAATACAGTGTAAGAAATTACACTAATAAAGTTATGCCATATGAAAATTATACTACAAAAGTAATGTAATGTAAGAATTTACACTAATAAAGTTAAGCAATATAGAGATTATATTGCGAAAGTAATGCAACATAGAAATTAGACTATATAAAATTAAGTAGTATATGAATTATATTGCGTGGTGGATATGGATGAGTAAAGAATACTATATAAGTTTATAACTATAAAAAAAAAAGTGTACTAATAGTAGAGGAAGAATATTGTTAATGTAAATTTAGACTATATAAAAAGTTGATGAAGGACCCACATGATAACACCTTTTAGGTGAAAAAATGGGCCACATCCTTCACCCTAAGTACATTGGTTTTTGGCTTCAATTTTGGAAGAAATTTCTTTTCCATTCAAGTCCTTATGTGAGTCATTAAGCTTAAGCTTTAAATTGGACAAATATCTCTTTTTGCACTCACCATTTCCATGCAAAGTTTGAACCAAAACCCCTTTAGCCTTTTCTCAAAAATTTTCTCAAGGAAATAACTTCCAACAAGGTTTTAAATCAAGTTCAAGTGTTGTAAATCAAGATTGATCACTTTTGGAAGTAAAATCCAAACTTTTTCATTTTTGTTGTTTTTTCTTGAGTTTTTGATGGCTTTGATAGGGGGGTTTTTGCCATGAATCAGGCTAAGGGGATATGGCCAAAATTCAAGTCTTTGTGAAGGATCACAAAGCTCACAAAATCCTTAGGTAAAACCTAAACCTTACTCTAAAGATTATGTTCTTTTCATGGGATTTTGTATGTATTTGTCTAAGTGTTGGCTATAACATATAAAATAAACTTTATGGTATCATTATGATGTGAGATGCATGTATGATGGAGATGAAGCATGTCTAGAAACTAGGGTTTTAAGTGTTTGAAGACCTAGCTTGAACGATTTTGCTCTAAAGCAAAGTTTTGATATTTTTACCAAAAAGTGGTGATTTTGTTGGACTTTAAGACAACCTAAGTTCTAGGAAAAATACCAGGTCTACCCAAAACAATAAGGATAACAACTTTCCGAAATGACTAAAGTGAAAAGATTATTTTAAACTTAGCAAATTTAAGAATCATCCAAAAATCTGCAAAAATTCCATTTTATCGGTGGAATTTATGGAAAGTTAATGCATAAAAGTTGAGATCTCATCAAAATAGTTAGGATTGGAAATTTATTTGCGAAAATTTTGTACCAAATTCAAGTTATGAATTTTACAAGATTTTAAGCATAAAATTTCGTAAAAAGAAAAACATTATAAAATGTTTTAAATTGGACCAAGGAGCTTTCATAAGTTTTAATCCTTGCGATAAACTAAACGTTTTGGTAAAAGGCGGTCGTCTTTGGTCCCAATGGCAAAAATATTAATATTTTGTATTTTGGGCTAAAACCGTAAAACCGTATGAAATTGTATTTTTCCACTGTGAACTCTGGTTCTTTGCATTGCAATGGGCAGTGAGTAGTCATAGATATTAAGCTTAAAAGAATTTAAAGCTTTTATTAAACAAAGAATGAGAAGCACGTTAAGGGCAAAAACGTCAGGATTTTTATATTACGGGTCAAAGCTATAAAGTTTTGATGAAAAGAATTTTTACAAAAAGGAAACCAATGTTTGGTTTTTTGTAATTGTATGAGTAATGTGAGAATGAAAGTTCTTTTTAAATGGATTCTGAAAATTTTCAAAGACTCGTCAAGGGCAAAATGGTCATTTTTTGTAAAAAAGGCCAAAACGAACCCCAAAATGCCTGATTTAAAAAACACCCTTTAGCGAGGATTTTTCTATAGCCCATAAGTAATGGGGTGATAAATTAAAAATGAGAAATTTAATGAAGTTACAAAGTTTACGAAAAACCTGTTAAGGATAAAATCATCAATTTTAAGGAAACAGTTAAAGCGGAGCCAAGCCTCTCGAATTAGCAAAACGTTTTTAGATAGAAAATATTCCATAATACATCAAGTAGTGAAACCATCAAGTAAGACAAAATTTTAGCTAAAGGATGTTCAAGTTAAGTAAAGGAAAGGTAAACCGATCACGAACGAAGTTAAGTAAAAAGAATGAATGTTTAATGTTTAAAGTTATGTTATCAATCAAGTAGATTGATATTAAGAAAGGTTAGATAATAATAGTCAGGTGTCATTTGATCAGGATACAGAAACCGACTAATAAAAAGAAAAGAAATGAAATAGGAATGCTAAAATGTTATCTAGGTAAGTTTCAAACCTCACCTACGGCATGAAGAAAATGAATTTCAAATGCTTTGAATATGTTTTTTGTTTGCATTTGCTATGAATAAAGTTTTAAAGATCAAGTCAACACTTGCAAAGTATTTACAATTACTACGCTTAAAGTATATTTACATGTGTTATGCATAATGTTTTAAAGTTTAAGTTATGATTTGCAATGTGCTTGCATTTGCTATGTTTAATGTTTTAATGCTAAGTTATAGCATAAGATATGTTTAGCATTTGATATGCTCACAACAATTAACAAGAAGGTAAAGCAAATATAATAAGTATGTGTTGTACCAGCTTCATTGATGTGAGGTTTAAAAGTTAAGTTAAAGTTATGACCACGTTGTTCGATGATCTTAAATCTTCTACAAGGGAAGCATTATGTTCTTATGATTGATAATGCTGGTACGAACACTTGAATTCACAAGATAAGAAAAGATAAGAATGATGATAAAAAGTTAAAGCAAGTTAAGAATAATTATAAAAAGCTCATAATTAAAAGTTCATGAATGAGCATAAATAGAATCATGTGTTATGATCTTGCTTGTATTTCTTGTTGTAAAATGTTTATGTGATATGTTTATGAAAACATTTTGAAAAATATTTTATAAAAAATATTTATGAAAACATTTTAAGAAAAATGTATGCAAGAAAAGGTTTATAAAGAAGCTTTGTGAAAGAAAGTTGTAAATGTTTTGTGAGATTATGTTTGAACTTACTGAGGTAAGCTCATTACAAGTTCCTTCATACTATATATAGTCTTATGAGAAACTAGTAAGATTGGTTGAAGAGCTCAGTGTTGCTATGGACAAATGCAAAAGTTGGGTATAGCTACCATTACGGCAGTTTTTTGATGCAGAAAGAAAAAGCTTTTACTATTTTTAAAAAGATATTTTAAGGACTTTGAGAAAGTAAATATTTCTTAATAAGTTTGAAGAAACATTTTGAATGGTTTCAAAGTCAAGTTTTGAGCTCTATCTCAATTTCTATTACAAAGAAAGTCACAATAGTTTCAAGAAAGTTTTTTTTTTAAAAAAAGAGAAAAAATTTACCCAGTATTTTTCTTACTAAATAAGCAAGATTAAGTTTAAGAAATTATGTTTAAGTAAGTTATGTGACGGCTCTAAAAGACAGAGCATCACACTTTTATGGTCTCATCAATGAACCTGCCTCTTTTTTCTTCTTGATCATAGTTGAAAGCCCTTTGGCGCACAACCAAAAAAGGTAAAGTGATAGAGGGCAGCCCTACCTATTGCCTTTGGAAGGCATAACATTTTTTTCCTCTGGGGCACTCCATTAATTACAAAGGCAAAACTAGCAATATAAATATACTCCATAGTAAGATCTTTCCAAGGCCTCTCAAAACCCATCTTTTGCATCACTTTGTCCAAGAAAACGATATTTCTCGATCATAAGCTTTGCTCATGTCGAATTTCGATGCCATCCAACCTTTACAACCATTATTTTTCTGCTTGAGGCTGTGCATTAGTTCAAAAGCTAAAATAATATTGTTAGAAATAAGACGTCCATTAATAAAGGCGTTTAACTTGCCAATCATATCCAGCAGCATTGACTTTAGATGATTAGAAATGGTCCTGGTCACGATCTTGTAAATGATGCATAAACTGATTGGACAGAATTCCATACTCTCTTTCAGACTCTTTTAACTTTTGGCAAAAACACCACATGTGTCTTATTGATTGTTTCCATTGTCCCCTCCAATCTCATTTGTACATGATTAGCCTTTTGAGGGATGATGCTACCTATTGAAACTCCAGCTCTTTTAGACCCCTACACACCTCTCCAATTTGCCTGTAAAAGATGCAGCTGGTTCCCCACCATCTCCTACTAGGCAAGCATTTTGCACTACCTCCGAACATTCCTCGTCTAGTAACCATTGGGTTTCAAAACGAAAACCTCTGCTTCTACGTCATCGTCTGTCAGAAGCGTCTCATATTGGTTCCATAATCTATGGCAAGGCCTCATGATCTGAATCAAAAGATTCCAAATGCTGAACTTGTGAAAAGGTAAACATCTTATTGAGTCCCACGTTGACTAAAGCTCAGTCAAGTTTCCTTGAACGTTATCCGAGTCTAGCCAATTATTTTTCCAGGTAAACAAAAGTCGTACAAAACCTTTGTCTGCCAACAAACAATCATCCACAGCCTCTCTGAACCTACTAATAGCAGCTTCTCTACATTCATCACCTCCCCGTTTCTCTACGTAGCTTAAAAACTCGTTAAAGTCTCCCACACAAATCTAAGAAAGAGGACTTATAGAACCTAATCATCTCAATAATTCCCAATAGTATCTATGCTGAGAATGGTCAGGTAAGCCATAAAAGCCCATAAATCTCCAAGTATTCCCATTGTCTGGAACAATTCTGGCATCAATGTGATTTTGGGAATAATTGAGGACAGAAACCTCCCAGTCCTCATGCCACCATAACATTAAGCAACCACTTCGGCCTATATTCGACAAAAAAGCCTTGTAAGAAACCCAAACTTTGCTTCAAATTGTCCGCTTTAGAACCCCACAACTTGGTTTTTATGAGAAAAACCAAGTGTTCTTTGTGGTATAAAAAGATTGTCATATCTACAGCGAAATAGGTTTTTGAAAAATTGAAAATTTTTGGTTTAAAGCGAAAAGAGATTTTTCAAAACCAAAAGTGAAAAGGGATTTTTTAAAGCAAAACTGAGAAGAAAACAAATATTTTTAAAAATTTCAAATAAGACTTTAAAACATAAAATTAAAATGGTAAAACTTCAAAAATCCCTTGTAAATTTCATAACTGATATAAAATTTTAACTTTTAATAATTATCTAAAGCATTTTGTTTATTATATCTTTTCCCATTAATAGCAAGCACATTTATTATTGCTATAAGTCAACCTACAACGACAATATAACAAGCTATAATACAATAAGGGTTTTTCTATAAAAAGTAGCAAATAATTATCTCTCACTAATGATTTGGTGCACTAACTATGAAAATTATAACATTGTCACTACAATTATAATTAACATAATTTTGAGATAGAAAAGATAATAATAAATCAAAATTAATATATTTTAATGGAATAAATTTTTGCATTAATTCCGACAGAACGTCGTCTCATTAAATGGTTTAAGAATATACTATGTTATCCTTTGTCGACAATAAATCAAGCATTACTAAGCATTTATTGTGTCAATTTATATCAATAATGCAGCAAAAATACATAAAAAAAAGCATGATTGAATTTATGTAAGAATTGAGCAGCATAACAACATTAACAATAATAACTTAAAACATAGAAAATATAATTTATTCTATAAAATATAAGCATTATAGCACAAATATAGAGTTAAAAACCATGCCAAAGTACTATACGTACAAAATTATCTCTCTATCTTATCAAACTCTCTACATTAATTTAGGCATTATTTTAATATTAAAAGTAGGGTAGGGGGTGCCCTAATAGAATCTCCTCCCAAAAGGGGTCCTACAAAGTCAAAGACTCAATAGTTGAGGAAAAAAAAAACTAAAAAAAGGGGAAAAAAAGGCTAGGAAGGTCATGGAGGGATGTAGAATTAAAGGAAAGGGAGATTATTTATAGTGGTGAAAAACTACTATTTATCTAATTTTTTATTTTTTTATTTTTTATTTTACATTTATTTTATATTTTTTTTATTTTTTTAGTTGCATTCTATGTGGATGCAACATTCGATCTCTTCTTTTTTTAATTACTCCCATGAGAATTAGATCATAGTGCTGATTTTATTTTATTTATTTATTTTTTTCTTTCTTCTTACTGGAATCAGTTCTTTAGTACGTTGATTTTGGCTTGTGATCAGGTGTGGCATGGAGTAGGGATGCACAGAAGGAACACCGTAAGATGCAAAGACTTAGACTACAACAACAGCTAGAATCGCGTGGAGAAAACAGGACCAAGTTGAGCAGCTTGTGACCATTGGATTCGACATGGTATGTTGATCTTGCAACTATGAGAATGGTTTCACGTGGATCACTCCGCACACAATTCAAAGACTGATCCGAGGCAATGGAGGACAACTAACACGAAACAGACGGTCCCGATTGAGTCTGTGGCTTAATCTGATTATCTAGAGGCTGCCATATATCCTTTTTTTTATTTCTTGTGCATTTGAGGTCTATTTTTGCCCCCCTTTTTTTTCCGTTGGATTTTAAATCTAAAATTTACAAATACACTAAAATTAATTATTTCACAAATAAAATATTTACAAAAATTTACATTAAACACACAAAATATACTAAAAATAAATAAAAATTCTAAAATTAATAAACCTTAACAAATATATTATCTAAGACTCAAAAATATTTTTAGAAATTAGTAGGTATATTATGAAACATATTTACAAGCACTTTAAGACTTAAAATAAAATCACGCAACTTTATTTTTACAGTTTAAATTATTTATAAACTAAACACATATTTAAACACCAAAATAATGCTAAAAATTACTGAAAATATTATTAAGCCTAAAAACACTCTAAAAAAACATTTTTAAATACATTCACATGCTAAAACACAAAAATACTTATTAACACAAAATTACTATTAATTAGAGGATTTAACGAGAAATGTTAATGCAAAATAATAATATTTAGCCTTAAGAAATGTGCATTTTCATAGTCTTATCAAACTTCTCAATCAGCTTATTGCTAGTCCCTAGCAATTCATATGATAGAATTTTGAAATAATATATTGAATATTCATAAATGCAAACTATTTAACTACAATTTGACTAACTTAACTAAATAGACTAACAAAACAAAAATTTTTATTTAAACAATTTATATGCTATTTAACATAATGTAAATAAGCCAAACTTAATGCAAAAAGAGATGATAAATAATTATGAAGTTTCATAAAAAACAAAGAATAAAATTGTTATGATATTTTGATTCAAATCACTCCTACAAGTAGCAACACTTTAAATTTATTTATTAGAACAATTAAGACCGTAAACTTAAAACAAAAATATATACAAAAATAAAACAAACTTTACAACTATAGATAGTGCAATGTCTGGTCCTTTTAAACTTTCTCTATAACCTATTTAATGAGCTTTAAGTTAGTAACTTCAAGACCAGTTGGCCTGAAATACTAGATATTGAAGTATCCCTTAGTACTTACTTACTTTAGTTAAAGAGGCTACGAAACCAAATTTATCCAACTTTATTTATTAATTTACATAATTGCACACTATTTATTTACACTTCGTTTTATTTTTTTATTTTTTAATTAATTAGTTAATTAATTTTGAAAATGTTACTACATTTAATTGTTCATCTTCACAAAATAACAAAACTCAAATATTCATCGCTTTGACTTACTACCACAATTAAGTATTATAGTGCATGTGTGAAAAGAATGGCTTATAAATACTTTGAAAAATAAACACATAAAAATGTTAAATAAAACCAAACTTTTGAGAGTCTATAAAGTTAGATAATTCAAAGAATAGAAAAATGATATTACATTAATATGAAATTTAGAATTCACAACAAAATAATAACATGTTAACTACTAAGAAACTAATCATTTTTTTTTTTAATTTTCGTGACTTAAAAAACTTACAAAATGTCACAAAACAAAAAATTTTTACAAAACACATAAAAGTTGGAGCAAAAACCAAAAAATGAGCAAAAATAAAAAAAAAATTGGTCGCACAAAATATTTTGGCACAATTTTTGCATGGTGTTGATGTATAACCCCCAACCTAGATTGTATATTGTCCCAAATGTATAAAAAGAATAGTGAGAATAACAAAGATATTACTTGAATTAGTACAGTTGTAGAGATGATCTGTTATACAAACTTAACAACCATACATAAATAAGCTTACAACAATATATTACAAACTAGGCCTTTTAAAGTCAGATTTTCAAGACTTTATTTTTTGTTTGAAAATTAAAATCACTTTTAAATTATTCAAAATATGTTTCAAGAGCCTCCAAGTACAAAATACTTACTAATCACGATGACTATATCTTCCTTAATCTCAACCATTTTAAATGAGTTATTAAGTGATTTAATTTCCAATTTTTTTAAGGAAAATTAAAATACGAAATCAAAATACACATTTTTTATTGAAAATTTATTTGAAAAATCCAAACAAATTGCATTTACAAAATCAAACCTATTAGAATGTGTCTCAAGAGAAAATTGGAAATAGTTTAACTCCGTAACTCAACCATTCTAAACAAATTTAATTAATAGCCTTCATTTTAAATTTTTAGAATAAATTTTAACTTTTTAAAAGAAAATCAAAATAGCACAGAACAACACATAAAAATATATTATAAAATATTTTACAAATAAGGGAAGGTAAAGATATTACTTTGAAAGTGTTTTCCCATCGTTTGATGCTCTAAATTGAACAAATCTTTCTTCAAACTCCGCTCCTTGTGGATAGTAGTCAAAGAATAGCTTCCTCCCATAGTAAGTGTTAAAAGACACTACATACGAGCCTTGTATCGACATGCCCTCAAGATTGACAAAATATGGAACATTTTGTAATGACCCAAAAAATTCAAATGTTAATAACTATAATTAATCAAGGGTTTTTCCCTCATGACTTAGCTAAGTACTTGAGAAAGTACAAGTTTTAAGTTATTAGTACGCAAATTTGAAGGTTTTACTAGCCGTAAAACCTTATAGATAAAATAATGTTGTGAATACACAAAATTATGTGCTTTATTTATGAAACATGTAATAATGTAATGTTATGATAGTACATTAAAATAATTAAAAATAATTATTTAATGTGCTAAACCAAGAGTTCATGATTTATTAATTTTATACATGAGCCAAAAGCTGATGTTATTGGCAAAAGTAGCATTTTCAATTTACTAAGATTATGTGGAAATTCCTATGTGCTAACAGTTTAATAATAGAAACCCAGATCAATAGTGATCATGAGCTCCATACCATAAATTAAAAATGGTGAGCACCAATTTCAAGGATGCAAGAATTCCAATGTTTTGAATGTGTATAGTTAATTATTATACACACTAATAATTATGTAAGGTTTATTATTATTGTTTTAATAACAATGACAATAATAATAATATCAGTTATTAAAATAATAGTGAATAAGAAGAAAAAGAAGAGCATTGATGGAGCCCACAAACGCTGATCTATTGGTAAGATGTGGACCCATAAATGGCTATTTACAAGAAGTAGTTCATGAAGCACAAAATTGTGCTAAGTTTAGAATTTAAATTAAATTGACTTTCAGATAGTCAATTTAATTTACAAAACTTTTATAAAATTACAACTATTGTTTTTATAATGGAATTTGAAGTTTACGATATGAAAAGTTTAATGAAAATATATGTTTTAAATCATATTTTAAAGTTTTTAAAAGTTAAAAATATCAATAATTATATTGAGCAAAGTGTTAAATGCACAATATCTTTCTTAGAATTCATATACACATATATACATATGTGTGTATATAGTTGTGAAAATAATTAAATCATCGGTTTTGAAGGTAAATGTATCAAAGCTTATTGTTTCAAAATTAAATCACGAAATCTATATAGTATGGATAAAATTATGAGAATGATTTTTATGTCAAAATGAATATTGTAGTAACACAAAAATACAACAAGAGAATTATAAATTTATGTGATTATTTTTAGAGTGCAAATAAATCACAGTTTCTAAAAGTACATGAAGTATAGTTATGTTCATGAAAATTTTAAAGTTACAGATCAAATTTGATCTACCCGGTACTGCATGGTTTAGACTGTGTGGACCACAAGTTGTCTATAAATACAAAAAAAAAAATGTGGCCAATCAAATCAGCTCACACTTTCTCTCTCTACTCTCTCTCCTCAAACTCAGTCTAAAATTCGGCCACCATTTTCGACCCCACCCATACCATTGGAAAGCTCTCGTTGAGCTGGTTCCAATGGTGTGCCGTGCCACCCAAAACGTCACCGGAGGAAGCCACACGCGCCGGTTGAAGTCGTCAGAAAAGCCCGTTCTTCTCAGTGTGATATCTCCTCCGTCCAAGCTCTGATTGACACGATCTTGGTGTCAACGGACTCAGAACGAAGAGACAAAGAGAATGACATCGATATTATAGCTCGATTTTGGCCAAAGGAGCTTCGTCGGAGCTACCACATTCTACCGTCGCACCACCCCCTCGATGCCACTGTTCACGGCGGCGTTGTGACACACCGCCACCACCATTAGACTCATAGGGTTTCGGTGAGAAAAACCCCCCGGTCAATTGCTGGTGACGATAGGCCAACGCCGGAGTTCCTTTAACGCCGTTTAGCCTCACCACGTAAGCTATCGTTGCCACCATTCCTGACCACTAAGCCTCGAATTGGTTCGGGCAAAATGTTCAGAGCCTCCCATGGAGCATTTTGCCTCGGTCAATTCCGTCATTGGGCCGCCGATCGTCGGAGAACAATAAGCCCCGTCGTCGCCGCCGTGGGAGAGTCAGGTTCACCATCCCCGATGGTCTTGTGCCAAATTGATGGCACGAAATCACTCAGAGGATGTTGGGGAAGGAAAGTCCCAACCCAATTGGGCAGTAGCTCCGCCGGAGATAGGAGATCAGAGTCTCCATTTTTGCCGCCCACTTTGAGCTTCGATTTGCTATGTTAGAGGCCAAATTGGACAAAATTGACACTGCCATTGAACTCAGAAGGGTCGAATTAGGGGGGATAGGCCTGAGCCCAGCTGCCAACAAAGCCAGTCAAAGGCGGTCAATGGCCAGTCAAATGTGATCAACGTCAGTCAACGGTCGGTCAACCGTCACTTTGGGTGTTTGTGATCCGGACCTTCGATCGATGATCCGAGACCGCATCCCGACTCGTTTCGACACTCTAAATGCAATGGTGACCTCCGTTCGAGCAAATTTTACTCCAGTGAAAATCATCTGGTATCAACTGCATGCGGATTAAGGCGACCCAAACTGCAGTGACGAAGTCCAGAATGATGTTTTCAGCAATAATAAATCTCCATGGAGCATTCCTAGCCATCTACGGCCGCTCGATGAGCACTGTTGAGGATGTTGCGCAGACTGTAGATACAGCGAGATGCAACTGACCCGCTCACTTCAGAGTCCAGGTAAGTAGGAATCTTGCCTACAGTATGAATAGTTTAAAAAATAAATTAATTTTAAATATTTTCATAAAATTTATGAAAATGCATGATCAGTGATTGATTACACTGTTATATGTTATGATGTGATATGTTATGTTATGACATGATGTGAATGCCATGATTATGATGTGATCAATAATGTGTGATGCATGCAATATTTAAATTATATTGTTTGATCACCTTCTAGCCAAGCATGATTATGATTTAAGATTCAAGAATTATGAGATTGTGATGTTATGTAGTGATAAGTCATACTGCATACACACAATAATGCAAGTGAAACTTATATGACAAGTTAAGGGTGTCGTACCAGCCTCCCGACCCATGGGGAGGTTCCATGTTAAAGAAATGAATAATCTTGGTGTCGTTGGGACCTCGCGAACCCTAACTTCCCAAGACTCGCGTGCAATTGGTACGATCACTGGGCTCGAAGTAAGAAGATAAGATAAAGCTTAAATAATTAAGCATAATTCTAGTTGATAAGCAAACATAAAATGCTCATGCGTATTTTTTGTAAAAAATGGTTTTTAATTATGTTTTGCAAGACTAATTTCCTACTTGCTGAGCGAAAGCTCATTTAAGTATGTTCATGCTGTAGGTAAGAAAACCTGTTAGCGGCACTTGATGGGCAGTGGTGAGCAGTGGACGAATGATGAAGATGGGAATGGATACCGCTCACACAATATAATATTTTTGTATTTTTATTTTACGAATTTATGCATGTTTTATTTTACAAAATTTCGTATGTTTACACCTTACGAAAATATGTGCACATAAATAAGTAAATAATTTACGTAATTATGCTTTAAAAACCGAGCTTGTAATTACACAATCTTGGTTTAGAGGATTTTAAAGTTCAAGAATGTTGCATTAGACAATGCAACAAATACACGAACTTTTTAAGTAAGAAAATTATAAATTTATTTAGGATTAAAAACGATTATTAAAGTTTTACGTTATGTTAAGAAATGAATTTTATGGATATGTTTTATGAAATTATTATAAAATTTTAAAGGAAAAACTTTAAGAAATTAGTATCTTAAACTTAAAAGTTTAAGATATAAGAAATTATGTTTTGACTAGTTTAAGAAGGTTTGATGCAACAAATGTGTGAAGTTTTCAAGCAAGAATATTATATGATTATTTATAATAAGAAAATGATTATATAAGCTTTATGTTAAAATAAGTAACGATTTTATGAATATGTTTTTAGGAATTTACTATCAGGAAAGTATAGATAAATATGCTTCAAAAGTTACGGTTTAAATAAACAAGTTCTAAGTAATTATTATTATGATAAGTTTTGAAAAGATTTATTTTTAAGATATCAATATATGATGTTTAAGATGTTAAATTATAAGTATGATATACAATGATTTTTAAAAAAGTTTTAAAGAGCATTTAAATGGGATTTTATTTTAATATTTAATTTAAAATTATTTGGAAAATAGTTTTATTTAAATTGATAAATGTCCTTAAAGTAATAGTTGCTAAATAAGCATCTTTATGTTTAAAAGAAAAAGTTCAAGGAAATTATTATAATTATGTTAAGACGTAATTAATATTATTACGTTAGTATCACGTTGAGAAATTTATGTTATTTTATTCGGTTTACGAAATTAAGTTTTAAGAAATGATTATTATATTTTTTAAAGTTACACGTTGAGAATTCTTTATTATCAAGAATTCACTTATTACTAAGTTTTGGAAAACAGTTATTATTCCTTCTTAGGTTTTATGTCAAGGATTCTATAACAAGAATCCATTTAAAAAAAAATTATTCCAAAATTTGTGTACTTTATTAATAAGTATGTTAAAGTTTACAATCATGTTAAGTTAAGTGACGACCACATAGGGAGGGTCGTCGCACATTTAAACTTGTGAAACTTATATTCGTTTTACATTCTTAGTAAGTCCTTTTAAAATAATGCTAGAGATGGTTGAAGAGGTAGTGGCCATATAGAATATTGGTGAGAATGGTTTTTGGTGAGCACTTGTGACAACTGAGATTGAGAACCTAGGACTAAAGATGATGATTGTTCCTCCTCTATAACTAAGTCTTCTTTCTCTTTCTTACGTTCCTCTCCTTATGGTTCCTCAAAATAGGTGGGTTCTAAATGTTTTTCTTCTATGGTTGGGTAAATTGTTTCTTCCTCACATAAAGAATCTTCTTCAAACAACTTAAGACGCTGCTTAATTAGCTCAATAGGTTCTTCTAATTAACAATTTTGTGCTAAGGTATCTTTAACAAGAATGGTTTCATTTTGTTTAATCTTTGACATTAATTGACGCAAAGTAGTTTTTATTTCCTCTTGGTCATTTCATAGTTTCTCTCAATTTTTTCAATAATTTTTTTAAGATTCTTTCCATGATTTTTATAAACTCTTCTAGTGTTTCCTCCAAACTTTTCTATTTTAGATTTTCTGAAGAATTTTTAGGTTGAAAGGATGGTTCTGAAGTTTAGGTGTTAGGCCAAGGTTCTAAATTATTCTCTTTTCATACACTGTTCCTTATCTTAAATATATTTAAGTTTTAAGATTATCTAGCTAAGTAATGGCCATATAAGTAGGGTCATTACAGATCCACAACATCTTCCATAGCTTATTGAGAACAATAGGAATAGAAGTTTGAAAATCTATCACAGCATGATAGGGTGTCGCCTCTTAGTAGGAGAGCTGTGTGATTATCATAATTTTAATGTAAACAATTTCCTACCTAAATAATATTTTGGAAAATTGCATGAAAAGAAACTATTTCCAAATCTCAATGGAAGTAAATGTTAGAAAACAATATCGCATCAGAATTTTAAAATGTTTAAATGAAGTTGTTTTATAGAATCGAATTAGGCACGCTATATATAATATATTATTCTTAGATCTCTATACCTCTAGAAGATCAATAACTGCACTTCTGATTGAATTAATTTTGCAAAACTACTATGCGAGAATTGTGTCCAAAAGAGCCTCTAACAACTGGTCTTCTTTGTTATTCTCTTTTTCATGACTGGAGTGCGAGTGGACAAATGTCGTTCAGTCTTCATCTTGGCAACGGATCTCCTTCCAACTACAAGAGGAAACCAAGAATAACTATTCTTGATATAAAACAAAAATTCTATAGGAGTTCTAAAGTTTCACTCTCTAAATTTCTCTAGTGATCTACCAAACAATAGAAACAAGTTTCTTATTTATAGTTGTTGGTAGGACATCAATTCTACTCAAAAAAAGGTTTTCAAATTTGTCTTTAGGCCAAAAGTTTGTGTCATAACGTGTAATTATGTGTTAGTCCCCGTGGCCAACCAAATGATCGATCGGGGTCAAAGAGTAACACTCTTATGGCATAATTGTATTGGCCGACTAGTTCCTACCTGATTGGACACTTTCCTCTTTTATTTGACTTGAGAATCTCTAATAGAGCCTCGGTTTTAATTCAAATAACCCAATGTAATAGTTATTTGATTAAAAAGTCATGTACTGATAATCCCATAATAAAATAAATAAAAATAATTTAACATATTTATTTTGAATTAATTCAATTAATAAACTAACATGAATTATTACAATCCAATCAACCGAATTTGAACCGATTGTGGAATTAACATAAGTAACCGATTTCTGAGAAAAACACATCATATTGTTAAAGGAAAATTATAAGCTAACAAAGAGGACCTCGTGAATATAAAAAGAACAAGCTCTTATAATTATAAAATGATATGTTTTAGATATATTCATTTTATAATTACCAACTCTAATATTTTTCCACTCGGAGCTTAGAGTTGTACTTTTGAACTATATACTAAATTATGAAACTCCAATAAGTTTTTTGTATATAATATATCATGTGCAAAGAACTAAATTATGAAACTCCAAACTAAGGACTAAAATGCAAAGAAACTTTGTTTCTCCTCCACTTGCCACAACCGGTTCTTCAAGGGGAGATGTAGAAATTTTTCCACCATTTGGGTTCCTAATGGCCCCACATTAATTTTTTACATAATTTAAATTTACATTCAATATTTTTCTTATACATTCGATATATTTCCTAGACCACTAGTATTCTTTTCTACACAATTTATGAGGTCTCATAACCTTCCATGTCAATCCACGTTCTCCAAATAGTATAATTCTTATACTGCTTAAATTTACACTCTCTAATTTCTATACTGCTTAACTTTGTAGAATATAATTTCTACACTACGTAACTCTATGAGTATAATTCTTATTCTATTATTGTATAATTTTTCAAATTTTCCTTCTGTTTTATTTCTATCTTAAAATTCGTTACGTTTTATTTTGCAACAATTAAGCTTTCTAGCTTAGTTTGCTTGCTTGTCAACTAATCTTTATGTTTAATCAGTACTTTTTTTAGAACTTAGGGCATGACTTTTAATATTAAAAGTTCTATATTTATTTTTATAGAATTTATCATAAAAATCAAATTTAAATGATAATCCTCATGACATGTATTTTGTTTAACATAATCCTTAAATATTATACACATAATGAACTTAACAATTTCTCGAGTATTACACCATATTATAATAAAAGATGAACAACTAACTCCTAATACTAGCCTGTTTGATATATGTAGAGAATAGCATATTCAATATTTTAAAAATAATAAAGACCAAAAAAAATACCCTTATTTATACTATTGGCATTTTTTCGTTATTTTCTTCTTTTTTTCCTTGTTTTCTTCTTCTCTCTTTCGGTTTTCATTTCTTTCTCAATTTCTTTCTCCTTCCTCTGTCACTCAGTTTCTCTCTCCTCTGTCAATCCTTTCTCTTTGCTCTCTCTTGCACCTCCATCACACACCAAGCTTAATGACAAAAACGAAATTGAGCTTGGAGCCGAATGTCGAGTTCTCGATGGAAATCATGAACCTTGAGATCACCGAGCTACGAGATCTCTGTATCTAAGTCAGCGACAACAATCAGAGCCATTGGTGTCAAATCGGAGCCATCGGTGTCAGATCAGAGCTCGCGACAAAGAGATCACACAGTCTCTGTCGCTGTACTCCATCGATCTCGAAGCTTTATCATCTTACGTCGTCCTTCATCTCTATACTTTATCGATCATGTGATCTCTTTAGCCGTCATGTTTGGACCTCGGGCAGAGAAAGCCTAGGGCATCGTCGATGGCCGCGCAGAGGCGTTGGAGATCCATGTTGGTGGAGTTACAATGACGGAGTTTCTTTGTCGATCTTTGCCAAATAGAGGTGGCCGTGCCTATACAATGCAACAGTACTAAAATCAATGTCGAGGGAGAGAAAGACATACAATAGAGGTAATGAAGAAAGAAAAGGAAAAAATGAAAAAAAAAAAAAGAAACAACTTTTCTCAGATCTAATACTTTTTTTTTTTTTTTTGAAATGGAATTTTGTTTGTAGATTAAGTTTTTACACAAAATCTACACTTTTGTATGGATTTTTGTATCTAAGTTTTGTTATAATTATGTTTGGTATTTTCCAGTTGGTCACGTCATTGGACGGAGATGGTGTTGTTTGGTATATATGTACAGGTTAATATTATATCTCTCGGCTGCTGGTGGCCAAGCAAGGTCATTGGTAAATTTTTGTATTTATATGTTAATATATTATTTATATATTAATACTGTATTTCCTCACCGTTAACGATCTGGTAAAGTTGTCAATGATTTTTTTTACACGTTCATACAATATGTATAGGTTAATATTGTATTTTTCAAGGCATTGGTGGCCCGATGAAGTCATTTGTAAATTTTTATATTTATCCAATAATAAAATTTTACGTTAATATTGTATTTCCCAACAGTCAATGGTCCCGTGAAGTCGCTAGTGAATTTTGTATTTACATTTTAATACTGTATTTCTTGGCTATTGACAGTCCAATAAAGTCGTCGATAAATTTTTTTCATTTTTTTAAAATTACAGTATCACTTGTAAATATAGTATTTCCTCGCCCATGCCCGTGAAGGAAGAGGGAGAGAGATGTAGAAGAGAAGCAAATGAGAGTATTTCAACGTTTTTGTTTTTAATTTCTTATAATATGTTTTTTAATATATGTTTTAAACTAATATGACATTTTTTTAGTTTAACCTAAATATATCATTTTGCTCTATTTTGCTTTTAAAGGGCTGTAAACCTTTCATCCTTTTCACTTTCTAACAACAAATTTAGAGGAATTCATTGACCACAGCATCTTCAATGCCGCAAGTTCTTACGACTTAAAGCACACTTTGCCACTATGGTTCTTCTCCATAAAAAACCATTACAATGCGCCGACTTTCCCTGTTTTCCCGCACTGGATACTCTCGAAAGTTAACGCACACGTAAGGGTAATTCGGGACGCATAACATGTCGGTGAATCACCTGGCCGAATTCAATACGTATACGCAAACTACCGGCAAATAAATGTGAAGCCCACATCAAGATACGCAAAGACCGAGAATATTTAAACATAGCCCAAACTTTAAATTAATAGTTTTTGGGGAAAATTTTAAATTAGTGCTTTCTGTTGTAGTGAATTATGCATTTGATACCTTCATATTTTAGAATATTTAATATTGACACATCGTTTCTTGAAAAAAATATTTTTTAATACCTCGGAGGTTTTTACTGAAAAAAAAAATTACGATTGAAATTTTGAGCATAAAAATAAAGAAAAATAAAAAAAAACCAAAACTCCAATTCTACCATATCCACCGAAATCTCTCTCGTCTTCATCCCCAAAATCTACTATATGCATCGAAACTCAAAAACCCATCTCTAAAACTCTCTCTCTCATCCTCATCCTCAAAATCTACCATATCCACTGAGCTCCTCCGCTCCATCGCTACCATGCTCTCACTCTTCAAGAATGCTAGGGCATGTTTTTACCCTCTATTTCCCTCTCTTTCTTTCTCGATCTCTTCTCTCTATTTTGGAGGATTTCATGGCCATGATTGTAGAAAACTGGGGAGAAGATTTTCTAGGTATGGCTTTGCTGATTGTGGTGAAGCTTTTGGCAAATCTATTTCCGTGTTTTGGGTTTAGTCTCGACGCCCGATGATGTGACATAGACTAGAGTTTCAGAACTAAGATGGCAAGGAGCATGAGGCCAAGATCATTGGAATCATGGAGAAGAGAGAGAAAAGAAGAAATGGAGAAAATAGAGAAGAAAAAAATAAAAATGGAAAAAAGATGGGTGGGTCATGGGTAGAGGCTCGTCGGGGTCGTGGGTTGGGGTGGTCAAGGTTGCACGTAGGGTCATTGGCCGGGGTAGGGTGGTTGGGCACATAGGAGGGTTTGCTGGCATGGAAAAAGGGGGCGGTGGGTGGGCAAGGGTGTGCGATGGGGAGGAGCTGATTTTAGTTTAAATTTTCATGGGTTTTTATTTTGTAAAATAAAAATCATATTTCAATTTTTTGTTTTTTCAGCATTTGTTTTTTTTTATACTTAAAATTTCATTCAACTATATAAAAGTGTAAAATTGTTTTTTCATCTCTCAAAAATGCTCTGAGGTACTAAAAAATTTTTCTTAAAGGTCAAGATATCAATATTAAATATTTCAAAATTTAATGTACTAAATACATATTTTGCTTCAACTGAGGTGCTATTTTTTTTTTTTTTTTTTTTTGGTGAAAACAAAGGTGCTAATTTGAAAATTTACCCAGTTTTATGAGTGCAGTGTCTATATATAGGCGTTGAGTTTTTGACGAGGTTGTTAGGTGGCAAGAAGAAGATTAAATCAATCCATAAAGTACCGTCCTTCCCGAGAGACAACAGAGAGTTTTTGGTTTTCCAAGATTGGATCAGTAATGGCGAGATATTATTATTCTTCTTCTACTTCTTTCATCTTCCGAATCATTCTGGTCCTTCTTACCATCTCAGGTTTCTTTCTTTTTCATCATGGCTATTGGTTCCCCAGAATGTGCAAGCAAACTCAGAAGGAAAAAAAAAAAAAAAAAGGAAAAGTTTGTCTTAGATTTAATAAAGTCCTTAAATTCTTTCTCATCTGGGTCTTATTAGTTCATTTCCTTTTTTTTTTTTAGCTTTCCTTAGGTAGGTCTTTCTTTCTTTTCTTTCTTTTTCATCCTTTTTCATTTACTTTTTCTTTTTTTCTTTTTTTCTTTGGGTTCGAAGAAACAAAACCAAGCAATATAAACCTCTTTTTTGCTATCTCGTTGTCAAAAGTCTGATCTATAGTCACGAACTTTCAGCTCAGTTTCTAAACTATTCACTTTCCCAGACTCAGCTGTTTTGGACTGATGGTCGTCTTACTCTGTTTTTGTCTTATAGATTACTCTGTTTTCTTATGCACCATTTTTTCATAATTCTTCAAACTACCCAATTCATTTTCTCCTTTTAACATTGAAGTCCACGTGGTTCTTAAATTTTACATAATTATGCCCTTATCTCAACAATTAAAACTTCCTTCGCATTTTCTTTCCACTTCAACTCTGTTTTGTTTGAATGGCATACCCAGTATTTTTTTCACCTCAATCAACACTTAAACAATTTACACCACTTTATTTGTGCTATCATTCTCCTTTACTATTATTCCATATTCAAAATACGTATCTAAAATGGAATCACATAAATCTAGCTATTGTCTGAAATAATGAATTGTCGTTAATTTTGATCAAATAGTTATTGCAGTTATTAATCCCTGCTAACAAAAATTTTCCCTTCGTCACTGGTTGCAGATTCTTCTCTCAGAGTGGTCGGCCTCAGCGTCGGCATAAACTACGGACAGATAGCAAACAACCTGCCGTCGCCGTCACGGGTTGCCGTCCTCCTCCGGTCCCTCAACGTCAGCCGTATCAAGCTCTACGATGCCGATCCGAATGTCCTCACCTCCTTTTCGAATTCTGGCGTCTCGTTCATCGTCGGCCTTGGCAATGAGTACCTCCAGAACTTGACGGACCCGATCGAGGCTCAGAACTGGATCTCCCAACATCTCTCCCCACACCTCCCCCAGACCAGAATAACCTCCATAACAGTCGGGAACGAGGTCTTCAACTCAAACGATACTCAACTCATGTCATTTCTCCTTCCCGCCATGCAAACCGTCCACAGCACTCTCGTTAATCTTGGACTTGACCAGCAAGTAACGGTCACAACGGCTCATTCTCTCACAATTTTGTCAAACTCTTACCCGCCATCCTCAGGCGCTTTTCGAGAAGATCTGGCGGACTATCTTCAGCCATTGTTGAACTTCCATGCTCAAATCAAGTCCCCATTTCTCGTCAACGCTTATCCGTATTTCGCATACAAAGATAATCCGAACGAAGTTCCATTGGAGTACGTTCTGTTTCAGCCGAATCAGGGGATGACCGATCCGAATACTAATTTGCACTATGACAACATGTTGTATGCTCAGCTGGATGCCGTTTACTCGGCGATTAGGGCGATGGGGCATAACGACATTGAGGTGAGAATATCGGAGACTGGATGGCCTTCGAGGGGGGACTCAAATGAGGCCGGTGCGACACCGGAGAATGCAGGGCTTTACAATGGGAATTTGCTTAGGAGAATTGAGCAGAAGCAGGGGACCCCAGCAAGGCCTTCGGTTCCTGTGGACATTTACGTTTTCGCTCTGTTTAATGAGAATTTGAAGCCTGGGCCGGCGTCGGAGAGGAACTACGGGCTCTACTATCCGGATGGGACTCCCGTTTATAATATCGGGTTGCAGGGGTATCTGCCGGTGCTGGCTATGGATACGGATTCGGCTTCTGTACCAATTGTAAGTCTCTAGCAACATTCATTTGCAACCGTTTGATTCTGATATAAGCTGACAGTTCAAGCTCTTAGGCAATAGAAAATAACAAGAAACAAAACAATGCACCCTTTTAAATCTTAAATTATATTAGCATCAGTGAAATTTATTGTTTTCTTGTGAAATCTCTCGTCTTATATGAAAGATACAATTATTTAATTGAAGATGCCATGCCCGAAGAGTCCTATTATATTTTGTTGAATCCAAATAAGTTGAATGTGATATTTTTTTCTTTGAAGTGTGCTTCAGTTGAGGTAGTACGATGAAAAGTTGATCTAATTCCCATTTTTTGTGTTTCTTTTGCAGGCTTTGTCAATCTTCAATTTTTTGATCCTTATTATTACATACTTGATATGTGCTCAAGCCACTTGTTAGCTGATGGACGAAGAGGTGTCCAAGCCATAGATTGTTTAAATGCAGAAAATCTTCTTACAGGTAAATAGGAACTTTCTTTCCTTTTCATTGTCATTTTGTTGCCCTCACTTTTATTCCTTGCCTCACCATTATGATGGAGAGTCAACAATCATGATCCTCCATATATTTATGATAAGGACTAAAAGTTATTTCTTCATTTTCCACTTGATTTTCATTGCACTTTCCTTTGGATTCCCTTGAAAATTCAAAAGAAGAAGAACTACTTAGAATAAGCTGTAAAATCATCATACATGATATTAGGAATTTGTAACTGAAGAATCACTTGGTGCTGTATTTTAGGGGGGAAAAAAGCCTTATACATAAAAAACCACATCTAACTGGTAAAAATATGTAAAACTGACAAGAATCTTTCCGTTCAAGATAATATATTTCCAATAATTTTTATTTGGCACTTAGGTAGAATTTTCTTCTCTTTTTTTTTCCCCACTTTTCTGCACCATATGGTATCTATGACGTTAGTTAATAGGTTGCTGTCCTCTTTATACATGCACCAAGTGGAAATGAATGGCCTCACATGTAATAGTTATGATTTTCAGACCTGTATCAAGCTCAACTTTATAAATCTGAGTCCCTACTTTACCTTTTTTTTGGCTTGTTTGTTGAAGAAATTGTAATGTGTCTCAATCTTCCTTATCCCCAACTTGCAATCGTGCATGTGAATCTTTCTTGTGAAAATTCTCTGTGTCTTCAACAACACAAAAGTCCAAATCGGTTTCCATCGAAGAAAAGAGACCTTTTTACACTTTATTTCCAATCATGATTTATTTTTTTCCCAAGTAACCACAATTAGGAGTCTGGTCTCAGCAAGTTTATCTTTGATTCCAATTCTTTTTTAATAATGTCTTTTCTAGTTGTTCATATTCATAATAGTTGTCTTTCTATTACCAAAAGGGAATAACAATTCATTGCATCAAGCGCTCAGACAGCTCGTTTGCAACAACCCATGTTAGTTTCCAGTTCACATTGGCCTTCCCCCAAAAATAAGAAATCTATTTAATTAATAGCTGCTTTTTCTATAATAAATCTCCACTTGATTAACGATGAGAGATTAAAAAAATTGGAATATTTTACATTCCGACAGGACTAGCCACTTGTCAGAATGTGAAGAAAGTAGTGGGACCTACCGGTTGGCATCCACACTTATCTAACATCCCAATTGGGATTGGGTTGTTTGGGAGTGCTCTAAAAAGTTTGGGGAGCTATAATAGAACATTAGATACATTTTTGACAATAGATGACAATCAAGTGTCAAGTTGGGGATATTAATTTAGCAGCAAAATATTTTCAATAATGGCGGTTAGCATGCTTTTAGAGACCTAGGGGTGCTATCTCATATATGCAAGTTGTGTTGGAATTAATATCTCATATAGTAGAACATTAGAAACATTTTTGACAATAGATGACAATCAAGTTTCAAGTTGGGGATATTAATTTAGCAGCAAAATATTTTCAATAATGGCGGTTAGCATGCTTTTAGAGACCTAGGGGTGCTATCTCATATATGCAAGTTGTGTTGGAATTAATATCTCATATAGTAGAACATTAGAAACATTTTTGACAATAGATGACAATCAAGTTTCAAGTTGGGGATATTAATTTAGCAGCAAAATATTTTCAATAATGGCGGTTAGCATGCTTTTAGAGACCTAGGGGTGCTATCTCATATATGCAAGTTGTGTTGGAATTAATTCTAATAATATGTGGGCTAATATATTAAATAAATATATATTAAT
>CAMOHE010047257.1:0-11931 GCA_946598075.1 Artocarpus hirsutus | reverse complement strand
GTTGCATGTAAATACATAACCAATTTGGGATTAAGCTTTATATGGATCAGATAAATATCCAGCATCTACAAAACCAACCAACTGTGATTTTGAACTTTTTAAATAAAATAGAACCATATTAGTTGTTCAATGAAAATAATAGAACCATATCAGTTGCATGTAAATACATAACCAATTTGGGATTAAGCTTTATATGGATCAGATAAATATCCAGCATCTACAAAACCAACCAACTGTGATTTTGAACTTTTTAAATAAAATAGAACCATATTAGTTGTTCAATGAAAATAATAGAACCATATCAGTTGCATGTAAATACATAACCAATTTGGGATTAAGCTTTATATGGATCAGATAAATATCCAGCATCTACAAAACCAACCAACTGTGATTTTGAACTTTTTAAATAAAATAGAACCATATTAGTTGTTCAATGAAAATAATAGAATATGTGCTTAATTCCTTTCTAATGTCTTTGGGTTGGAGCATAGTTGTATCTAACTAATAAATTAACTACAAACACAACATTAGATCATGTATAATTAACAAAATACATAAGAGCAAATATGGTACTTTGGACCAAGAATTTCTTCGTCATCTATTTTTTGGAACAAAAAGGATCATTTTTCACATCAAATGACCTCACAGCCATTATGGTTCTGCAATTTGAGACAAAACATTGTTTCTCCAATATCCTTGATTTCAAATTTTTTCTTTCTTTAAATATGTAATTGTCTCTTTAACCTCTTTAGGAGTCTCAATAATATTTAAACCATCAACGTATACTACAATGATAGCGAATTCAAATTCTGATATCCTAATAAAAACATATGGACAAATTGGATTTTTAATATATCTTTCCTTCAAGAGATACTCACTAAGGCAACTATACTACATATGCTCATATTGTTTTATCAACATTCTCATAAAAATCCATTTTATGAAAATAATATACCACATATCAAGTGCCATTGAATATGCAAATACATTGACGACAATTACTTATCATGATTCCATTGTTTTCTTGTGCTATAATAATTTATTAGGATCTCAACATTTTTTGTATGTTCAAGTACCTAGACCCCTTGTGAGATCTTTTTATCATTTATAATACCAATTACTTGTTTTGGCAATATGGCCTCTTTAGTAGAGCTATTTTCTTTAAAAGAATTAGTTTGCTCAACCTTTTGCCTTCCTCTTCCAAGGGATTTTATCTTTGGAACCAATTGGTCTATCACGTATCAAGCGTGTCTTAGACTCATTTGCTGCTATATTTTCAACTTTCAAGGATTTCAATTCGATCTAGAAAAATTAGCAGCCGATATGTGTGACTTAGTCACTTTCTTTGTATATTCACATTGATTAGTGTTAGGATCAAAATGAGATAGTGACGATTTATTTTATGAAATTTCACTTTGTTTTTCTAGTCGTTTCTTTCCTCTCCCCGATGTTGGGAAAACTATTTCATTAAATTCACTGTCAACAAATCGTGCCATAAAAATATCACCAGTTAAGAGTTCAAGATAATTAATGATAAAAGAGATTCAAAACCCCCAACATAAATTCTCAACTTGTGTTAAAGGCCTATCTGGTGCACTGTGGTGGAGCAATTGGAATATATACTTTGCAACCATAAACTCATAGATGGGAAATATTTGGTTCTTGACCAAAAAAAGGTAATGGGACGTATCTTTTATAACTTGTTGGTTTGAAGTAAATAAGTGCTATAGCGTATAATATGGCATAGCCCCAAATAGAAACAAGCAATTTTGTTCCGATCAATAATGGTCTAGCAATTAACTGAAGACATTTAATAAATGACTTCGCTAAACATTTCTATAATGTACATGAGCATCGGGATGGTCAACATTAATCCCAATTGATATATAATAATTGTTCGATGCTTGGGACGTAATTCACCAACATTATCAAAACGAATTGTCTTGATTGCATAATCTGAAAGTTGTGCCCTTAGTTGGATTATTTAAGCAAGAAATCTTGCAACTACATTGCAAGTCGATAATAAACAAACAAATGACCAATATGTTGAGGCATCTACAAATACCATAAAATATCTAAATGGTTCCCATGCTGGATGGATAGGCCTACATATATCTCCTTGAATTCTCTTCACAGCTGCAGGAGATTCAACTGCAACTTTCATTGGAGATGGCCTAACAATTAATTTTCCTTGAAAACAAGCTCTATAAAAAAAAATAAAAAAAAAAATTTGCTAGACAAAAGAGCCATTTGGTTCCTTAATAGATGTCCATGTGAATTCTCAATTCTCAATTATACTTTGCATTATTAGTGACCTAAAATGACCTAGACAATCATGCCAGAGGGAGAATATTGTTCCATCGTGAGCTTTTTAGGTCATCACAATACGTGAGATGAGAGCTGTTGATCATTGTTGTGTTAAGGACACATCAAAATATAGGCTATTTTTCTTGTTGATTTATTTACCTTTGCTGATCAGCCTAATTTAAGAGTTTTCTTACGTCACTAATAATTAGAGGTTGAGATTCTGTTTTTCTTCGCGAAGGTCATACCAGAGAATTGTTACAAAAGGAGGTTGAGCTTTCTAGTCCCTTATCTATATGAGGACTGAGCAGACTTACTTGTAGCTTGATAGAGGGTGGATTCCAGAATAGTTGAGAATTCCACTTATTTATAAGGAAAAAAATATAGCTGCCGTAAAAGAAATTAATAATTAGCTCATATATATGAAATATTGTTCATAATTACTAAAATAACGCTGTGATATTACTTTTTATTTTTATTACTGCTCCTTGAGGACCTCCAATGCTCTTTCTTTCGCAATTGAATTAACTATTCAATAATAGGATTTTTTTTATTTCAAAAAAAAGTTAGATACTACTGATTTTAACTTCCTTGGCCAACTTAGCATTTCTCATCTTAGAATAGGCTAGGAACACAAACTGAACCGTACTAGAACCATCACCACCTTAGGCAATCGTGCTGGCATGCAATAAGGGACCAGCTCCATAGCTCTCTCTCAACCCCAGGGATTTGCTTTATTGTGGTCGCATTTGATACTCATAAATAATAAGGTTGTGTATTAATATGTATGGATCTTCAGAAATTGTAGACAAGAGCGTGGACCATTTCCTTTTGCATTCCATTTGGGGTCCCATTAGATTTGGAAAGCCATGTTAGGTGGGAAGTGGAAACATCACTAGTCCCTTTTTTCTATTGAGTAAAAAAAAAAGAGAAAAAAAAAGGACTCGTTTAGAGTTGGGATTCTCTCCCCATTATGATCGTTGAAAAAAGAAAAGTAGAGAAAAGTTGAAAGTGCAAGCACAAATCTGGTTTGATACATAGCCAGGTTGTGGCATCCTAAATCATTAAAAAAATTGGTGGCAGGTAGGCCATCACCCGGGAAGGAGTCATGCAATTCAGCTAACTTCGCATTTAATAATTTAGTTAATCTTTAAAACGTATATGGTTTATTTTCTAATAATTCCATTGACATATTTGCTGCATTTCTTTGCAGGGAGATAGTCGTACAATAGCTGTTATATGCCTGCCAATTGTGTTACAAAGAGGTTCAATTTTTTCAGCAGTGGAGAATTTCCATTTTAAAGATGCAGAAGATCCATCTTGTGAGACGATAATCACCAAAATCCATATTCTATAACATTTTAGAAGCCCATAAGCTAAATGGGTGATTCATATACAAAGCAAAACAAAGAAAGGGAAGAAAAAAAAGTGCTGCATTAGAAAAAAAAAATTCAAATAATGAGGTAGAAGTATACAAACTAGTTAATTGTTTGACTGAATTCTAATAATTGAGATCTTGGCGGCGCGTGCTCTAACATCTTTTAAGTGGAATTATAGGGCTTGTTGTTTTAGGTGAAGGAATTTTAGGTTTTCCATTGTGATATTTTTATATGGATTTTTATTCTTAATTAATAGATAGCAGCCACGAGGATTTTAATATTAAGAAGTGGATTGTTATGGCATCTTTTCTTTCCTTGGTGAACACCTAATTAACGCTTTTCCAATTTTTCTTTTAATTTAATGAATGTCAGCCTACCTAATCTTATCTTCTTAGAGTTTGTCGATTAGTATCACAAAATATTCCTAATCAAGACTATTATCAATTGAATGTGATTATCAAGTCAGGATTTTTTTTATTAAGGGCTAATACCTATCATAAAACTTCTAACCAAGATTGACAATTATTAATGTTCTACAATTTTCCTTATTCGGTTTTCATTTCTTTTGGAGTGTATACAAATAAAGTATCATTCTTTTAACCAAAAAAAAAAAACAAATATAGTATCATTCATTAATTGATTTCTCATTTGATTGCGTTGTCTATTATTCACAAGACTTAGAGAATAAAAGAAAAAAAAGAGAAAAAAACCTCTTATTGGTAACAATACAACCGAAAAAATTAATGCTAATACAAAGGCCCCTAAAAATTCTACTATTATCTACTATAACTCAATCAAATAAAAAGTAGTATGAAAGTAAGTTAGAAACTAAAAAAAAAAAAAATGAGTTAAGGGGAAAAAACCAATTAGGACTAAATATGCTTGTGATTTTTGTTGATTGATGAGGTATTGTTTTCTTTGTCTTGGGCAATTATCTATTATTATGAAACTTAATTTGTTAAAGAAGACAAAAGAGATTAGAGTAGTACCATAAACCAGAGAACCACAAATGACAATCTTTCTATTTCTTCTCTGTAGTTTTCCTTGTTTGTGGTTAATAAAAACTTTAATATGATAGTATTTCGTGTTGAAGGGGTGAGTTTCATTTTAAGAGCCACAAGGAAATTATTAGTTTTAATAATTTTTTGAGTATATAACTAATATACATATGTATTATATAGCTGGAAAAAAAGTTGAGGGAGAGCCCCAGGCCTTCTTTATCTTCATCCTTGGATAATATATAGTATATTTGTTATAATACTATAAGGAAATAATAGTAACTAAATACACAAGTAATAAAATATGAAGATAAAAGATTTTTTTTATTAATAGTCTCTCTCTCTCTTTCTTTTACTCTTCCTCGCCACTTCTTAATTTTCTCGTACAGATCTTCGCTTCTTACATAGCCTAGGCATTCTTCGATACATTATTTCATCAGAAAAGCTATAGTACAATTGCTATGGAAACTTCACAAATTTGTTGGTATTGGAAATAAGTCTTCAACATATCATAAATTAGGCATAGAATATCTTTACAATGCTCCTTCAAGAATTATTAAATAGATAAATTTGAAATTGTTGTAGAGACATTCCCATTAATTGGTTCATAACACTCCCCCTTGGATGTCTATCATACAAAATATTTACCTCCTTAAAACCTAACTAGAAGAAATGAAAGTAAGAAAAAAATTCTAGTGAAGGAAAAAGTACACAATATTCTTGTTGTATTACACTTTGAAAGTGGTCTTATCAAAAACCTTGTTAGAAAAACCCAATAGAACAAAACCATAGCTAAAGAAAACAAGTACAGTGTGTAATTGACTCCTCCTCAAGTAAAGAAGAGTAGTGCGGCTAGAGGACATTGATTAAAGATCTTTAAGTGGATGCATTCTAACATTATACACCAACTTTTCAAACGTCGTAGTAGGAAGTGATTTAATGTATAGATCTGCTAGGTTATCACTTCGAGTTTGTTGAACTTCTATATCACCATTCTTTTGTAATTCGTGAGTGAAAAAGATCTTTGGGAAAATATGTTTGTCTTGTCATCCTTAATATAGCCTCCCTTGATTTGAGCAATTCATGATGCATTATCTCCATGTAGCACTGTTGGGCTCTCTGATTTGATGATAATTTGCATGTTTCTTGTATGTGTTGAATCATAGATCTCAACC
This sequence comes from Artocarpus hirsutus, assembly GCA_946598075.1. NCBI lineage: Eukaryota > Viridiplantae > Streptophyta > Magnoliopsida > Rosales > Moraceae > Artocarpus > Artocarpus hirsutus. The sequence goes on along the minus strand of CAMOHE010047257.1, from coordinate 6,075 downwards.
ATACACATTCTTGACTTGCTTCATTAAGTACAACTATTTCAACATGGTTTGAAGAAGTTACAACAATAGTTGGCATTGTGAAGTGCCATGTGTTAGACATATATGCCTTAAGAAGTAAAATGTTGTAATATGTTTTTGGAGGCATTTTATCAATAAAGAATTTTTTTATTATTCATATACTAAAATGTTGTCCTCTTTACTTTCATATTTATTAAATGTATGTTAAGCAAATAGAAGTTTGAAACTATTGGTTTAAACCTTTAAGAATCAAGCATATGATGGGCATATTATGCAAAAGACATGATTTAAAAGCTGATGGTCTAAATCATAAGATCTGCAATCGAGGGAATAAAGTTAGATGCTTTATTCATGCTAAGATTGTTATGTTGTCTACATCCCTGATGGGAGATAGCTTGTCTTGGCCATCAGAGTTGGACTCCATGAGTAGAAACATTGGTACATTGTCCTAGGTGACAATGTACTAAATCAGGACAAAAAGTGGAATTGATTTGGATTAATAATTCCATCTGTGCAAATCAATTCACTTTAGACAGTCATATGTGTTGTATATTAATCTTGAAATGACTAATGGGCTCGTTATCTTGTCTTATGTCTTTTGATGTACCAGAGGGTGATATCTTGACTTTGTGATGGCACACATACTGGTATGTTAGAGATATAACTCTTGATAGCATAGACCTGTTATTCATATATATGGAATCCATAGTTCCATTAGTGGAGGCAATAATATTCTCTTATATACGTTATCCTATAATTGAAAAACTAAAGCACTTAGCCATTTGGATGTATAGGTGTAACCAAATGGTATACTATTTTTAGATAATAAATTTTACAATGATGAGATAATAGAACGTAAGATAAAAATAATTGGGAAGGTAAGATGGAATTCATCCTTAAGCCAATTATGAATATCCTATGTGGATATGACGCATTATGATATGTCATCGATACTTAGCTAATTTAGAGTTTCGTAATTTTATATAGTTTGAAAGTGCAACTCTAAGCTTTTAGTGGAGTAGCGTTAGAGTTGATAATTATAAAATATGTATCTAGGTTATTATATTTTATAATTATTGAAGTTTGAACTATATAGGTCTATCAGGTCCTCTTTGCTAGCTTATAATAAATTCTATAATGATACGGCGTGCTTTTCTAATAAATTGATGACTTATGTTAAATTATTAAATTAACTAAAATTTGAAAGGATTAGATCATTCATGTTTGTTTATCGGTTGAATTAATTCAAGATAAACTTGTTAAATTATCGGGAATACTTTATTTTCTATGAGATTATCTAGATATGCTATTTTGATCAAATAACTTCTCTATTGGGTTATTTAAATTAAATTTGAGGCTTTGTCGAAAGAATCTCGAGTAGAAAATAAAAGATTCTTGGAGATCATATCATCGCATGTTCGGCAAGCCGATCTGTTAGTTCGGCCTGCCGATGGAGTAAGTTTGGCAGGCAAATCTAGGAGTTCGGCCTATCAATTTAACGATAATCTGATTACATGTTTTTAATGTGATTTTATCAGATGTTGATCTAGATTCAAATTTTTGTGACCTTATCTAATAATGACTAACCATAGATCCGACCTCTATAAATAAGGAGTGAGTTTTCTCAGTTATTCAAAACAATTGAGAAGTTAAGTGCGAGTATTCTAGTGTTAGATACTCTGAAACTCCCTAAGGGCTATTATTCACAATCATAAACCTTGGCTTGAGGTCTTCTCAACTGGTTGGAAGGAGAGTCACTTGAGAAGAGCTATACGACGTGTTCCAACACACACTCTAATCGTGGATAGAGAATAGCAAAGAAGACCAGTTGGTTGTGGCTCTTCTAGAATGTTATTCTCTTCACTAATTGCAAGAGCTCTTTAGCATACAAAGGTAAGTAAGATTTGATTAATTTTTGTATATAGCATGTCAAACTTTTGTTTTTGAAATTACTCTGATTTAAAATTTTTAAAATTCTGCTACGTACTCTTTTTTCCAACAATTGGTATCAGAGCTAGGTTTTTATGTAAATTTATGAGTTGATGATCATGCTATACATATAAATTATGTGATCTTGATCTCTCTTATGCTTGAATTTAATTTTTTTAAGAGATTGGCACACTAGGATTTCTATATATTTATATGTTGTTATGAGATTATTTGAACATGATAGGGATCCTTATAATTATAAAGTGGTTATGGAGGATGTTGATTTGAACTCTAGACAGAAGCCATGAACACAGAGATGAAGTCTATGGAGACTAATTGGGTATGGGAACTTATGGGTCTTCCCGAAAGGGTAAAAACCATAAGGTGTAAGTTGATCTATAAGAAAAAGAGAGGAGTGGATGGGAAAGTTGAAACCTATATGGCTAGACTGGTAGCTAAAGGATACACGTAAAAAGAAGGAATTGATTACGAAGAAACCTTTTTGGCTGTAGCTATGCTTAAGTCCATATGCATTCTCTTGTCCATAGCTACCGCTCTCGACTACGAGATTTGACAGATAGATGTCAAGACGGCTTTTTTAAATGGCTACCTTGATGAGTCCATATGTATAGTACAACCAGACGTGTTCAAGGCCAAGAGTCGGGAGGGTAAGGTTTGTAAGCTGCTAAAGTCAATTTATGACTTAAGCAGGCTTCTGGTTCTTAGAACATAAGATTAGATCAAGTGATCAAGACTTATAAGTTCGCACAAAATGTGGACAAACCATGTGTTTACAAACACATTAAGGATGGAAAAGTGGCCTTTCTACTGCTCTATGTAGATGACATTATGTTAATCGATAATGACATTAAGGCGTTGTCATTGGTTAAATTATGGTTGACTAAGCAGTTTGACATGAAAAACTTGGGTGAAGCTAACTTTATTCTCGATATCCAGATCTTTCAGGATAGGAAGAACAAAATGATAGTTTTATCCTAAGTGAGCTACATAGATAAAATTCTCAACAGGTTTGCAATATAGGATTCCAATAAAGGTGGGCGACCATTTAGGTCTTCAGATGTAAGCAAAACTACATCCGAAGACAATTTACTGATCCATTCATGTGGAAGCTATGGAGATGCAGGATTTGTCATATTTACTCACTTAGTGTAAGTGGAAGATTATTAGATGTGTATGTTATAAGGAGTAAAAGTATAATATGTTTTTTGGAGACATTTTTATTAATAAAGAGTGTATTTATTATTCATATACCAAATTGATTGTCCTCTTTACGTTTACATTTGTTGAATGTATGTTAAGCAAATAAAAGTCTGAGACTGTTGTTCTAAGCTTTTAGAATCAAGCATATCATGTACAAATTATGCAAAAGACATGATCCTAAAGGTAACGATCTAAATTATAAGATCCACAATCGAGGAATAAAGTTGGGCGCTTTATTTATGTAAGGATTATTATGTTGTCTATATCCTTAACGGAAGATGGTTTGTTTTGGCTATCAAAGGTAAACTCCGCAAATAGAAACATTGGTGCATTGTCATAGATGACAATGTATTGAATCGAGACATAAAGTGTAATTGATTTAGATTAATAATTCTATCTCGGCAAATCAATTCACATTAGATAATCATATGTATTATATCTCAATCCTGATATGACTAGTGGGCCGGCTTCTTGACTTATATCTTTTGATGTACCAAAGCATGACGTCTGCAATTTATGATGGTACGTATACCAGTACGTTGGAGACATAACTTTTGATAGCGTAGACTTGTTATTCATAGATACTAAGTCCATATCTCCTCTTTAGGAGTCGATGATATCCTCTTATATGTGTTATCCTATAATTAAAAAACTAGAGCACTCAACCATTTGGATACGTAGGTGTAACCAAATTGTATACTGTCTTTAGATGATAAGTTTTCCAATGATGAGATAATAGAATGTAAGAGAAAAATAATTGAGAAGTTAAGACGAAATTTATCCTTAAGCCGATTATAGATATCCTATAGTGATACAATATATTATGATATGTCATGGATACTTAGTTATTCAGGCTTCGTAATTTTATATAGTTCGAGAGTGTAGCTCTAAGCTTTTAGTTTAGTAGCGTTAGAGTTGATAATTATGAAACATATATCTAGGATATTACACTACAACAAATTCAAAATTATACGACCTTTATTTAACGACCGTTTCTCAAAAATCGTCGTGATAAGGAAAAAAAAAAGCGACAAGTTACGCCCGCGAAGACGAAAACTATCATGATATTGGCGGGAGCTACCACGATGGTTTTTTAAAAAACCGTCGTGTAAGATTAAACCTTTCACGACAATTTTTATAGAAACCGTCGTGGAAGGTATATTTTAGTAGCCTCTATTTTACAACGGTTTTTATAAAAACCGTAGTGGAAGGTATGCATGTTTGAAATTTTTAAATTTAACCTTTAAGTTTGGCATGAATAAAATTTTAATCTTTCACGACGGTTTTTATAAAAACCGTTGTGGAAGGTTTTGATATTTGAAATTTTTAGTATCCCGCCTAATTTAACCTTTCGCGACGGTTTTTATAAAAACCATCGTAGAAGGTTTTGTATATTTGAAATTTTTAGTAGCCTGTCAAAATTTAATGTTTCACGAATGTTAAATTTGGGTGGGAAACTAAAAATTTCAAACCTTGGGGCCTTTCACGACAGTTTTTGTAAAAATCGTCGTGAAAGGTACCGAGGCTTTCACAACGGTTTTTAGTAAAAAACGTCGTGAAATGTTCCACATGTTTGAAATTTTTAGTAGTCACCAAAATTTAATCTTTCACGAAGGTTAAATTTAGGCGGGATACTAAAAATTTCAAACCTTGGACCTTTCACGACGGTTTTTATAAAAACCGTCGTGAAAGGTCTGAAGTTTGAAATTTTTAGTATCTCGCCTAATTTAACCTTTCATGACGTTTTTTTAAAAACCATCATGAAAGGTTTTGCATATTTAAAATTTTTAATAGCCGTCAAAAATTAATCTTTCACGGAGGTTAAATTTGGGCATGATAGTAAAAATTTCAAACCTTGGGATCTTCCACGACAGTTTTTATAAAAACTGTCGCGAAAGGTACCAAGGCTTCCATGAGGGTTTTTAGTAGAAACCGTCATGAAATGTCTTGTATGTTTAAAATTTTTAATATCCCTCCAAAATTTAATCTCGCACCAACGACATGGCTTTCCCTATTTATTCAAAATTTCTCTAACTCAAATCCACTAACTCTCAAACCCCTTGCTCTCTCTAACTCCTCTCCCCACGACCTAGCCACGGACAAACCCAACCCCCATGGCATTCCACCAACTTTGACATTCCTCTATCACTCTCTCCATGACCCACCTAACAAACCCGATGCCATTCACCATCGTTCATCCTCATCCCTTGACATTCTACTGACTCCACCATCATTTGACTCATCCTTTGTCGTTCCACCAACTCCATCGCCGTTGGTAAATTTCAAACCATTACTTTTAGTTTTAGTGTTATTGTTAGTTCTAAACTTAGCATTATTTGGTTATTTTAGTGTTATTTACCTTTAGTTTTAGTTTTAATATTAGTTATATTATTTTTTATTTTTTACCATTTAGTATGTTTTACTTGCATTTGGTGTTTGAAAGAACTTTGAACAACATTTAGCATTTTGCTATGAGAATAGGTTACCTTTTATGTGTTTGTGATGCCTAAGTATTATTGTGATGCCCACCATATGTTTGGAGATTTTTGGAGTTTTTTTTTAGGGGAATACAAATTTTTCACGACGGTTTTTTAAAAAACCATCGTAGAAAATTATCATTCCACGATGGTTTCTTGAAAAACCATCGTGGAATCAAAGGCTTTCACAACTGTTTTTTAAGAAACCATCGTGGAATCCTAAAAACCATCGTGAAAGCCTTTGATTCCACGACAGTTTTTCAAGAAACCGTCATGGAATGCCAATTTTTCAAGACGGTTTTTCAAAAAACCGTCGTGAAAAATTACTACATTACAACCTCTTCCTGTGCCAATTTTTATATTGTACGATGGTAAAAAACCTTTATGAAAACTCCATGTCATACCACGACTGAAGTTTTCACGACGGTTT
>CAMOHE010047256.1:0-25103 GCA_946598075.1 Artocarpus hirsutus | reverse complement strand
ATAATAAATGTTAATGATTATATTTGGTAAATAGAGGTTTTAATTATAAAAAGATATATGAGCATGATGCCATATCAGAGATCGGGTAGTGTAGTGAACGACCTTAGGGGCAGGTCCCGAAACCCAGCTGGGCCACTTTGATGGTGAATAATTGGTTTGCCCGAGAGAATTAAAAAGGTACTCTTGGCAAACTGTTTTCAATGGAATTTTAGTAAATGTAAATACATATTTGATTTATTTAATTATTTATTTATTAAGGAAGTTCTATTAGAATATTTATCTATTTATTTTAAAATATAGTCCTACTGAGCCTTTCGTTCACGTTTTTATTGTTTTAAAATCTTACCCCTAGGTGGATATCAGCTTAGAATTGGAGAAGAGTCCGCTGACCGGACTTACGACCAGTAGAAGATTTGGGTAGGTTGTAGTACAATAAATTAAGGCATGTAAGATCTTAACTTATTCTTTTATTTTGGACTGTGGTTGTATAGTAATATTGTCAGTACTATATGTGTGTGCACAATATGTGGGCCAGTGGGACCCATACTCGTTCCACCTCGTATTTAAATATTTTTAATATTCTTTTTAATTGCTTAATCATTGTGATGGTTTATTTATTTCTTAATTTATATTCTATGAACGATTTTAAAATTATCACATTTTTATTTATAAATTTAATTCTAAAACCTTGTTTTTAACTAAATCTTTATTTAATTAACTTAACTAAACCACCACGTCATCTCCCGTACTCCGGGGTGTGACAATTACGTACAACTAATTATACAAAATGTTCACGAAAATACGATTGTGAGTCGTTCAACCATATTTTTTAGTAGATGTTGCAAAAAGGTCAAACTATGGAAGTAAAATGCGGTAATCTCGACTTGTTATAACAATAACCATAACTGTAATATTGAAATTATAGTGGACATAAAGATCCTTGAAAGTTGCAACTATTCAATTTGATCAAAGGACAATTAATTCCAATTCATATAATTACTCTAGAATATTTTCATACCAAACGATATTGTTAGAAGTTGTTGACCCTCTTTGGGTTATAAAAATCCACACAAAGCGACTGCTACATGTTACATGTGCCAATTGTCATTTTGCTAGCAAGCATGTTAATTATGTTCTTTGAGGATATCAGAGTCCACTGGTAGCATCTTCTTTGCGGATATCAAAAGATCAATTCTTTAACCGTGATCTTTATCATGTTTAATCATGATAAATCTATCATGGTCCTATTACTATTTTTTTGTTGAGGGACACATTTCGCGCTCTTGATTCTTATGGAGAAAATCTTGAAAACATTTTTTCAATTCTATGTTTCTGTTTTTGGTTTTTGGTTTTTGTTTTATTTTCATATATAAGTATTGATTAATTCCTGCGGAAGGAAATCGGTAAACTTACTTTAACCTGGATTTTCTTCCAATTAAGTTTCATTGGCATCCAATCTTTTCAAGCTAGCAAATTGATATTGTAATACGAACTCCTTTCGATTGAAAATTTTGTGGACAATGATTTTTATGCTACGTGAATGAACTCCGAAAATTTAGGACAAACTTTCAATCAAAAATAAATAAATAAATAAATAATAAACAAGCTGAAAAAAAAATATACAAAGCTTAAATGAAAATGAATTAATTAATTGCTGACATCAGATGGTTCTTGGCTTGTCAAAGAAGCGTCTAATCTATTCAATGACCTATTAATTGGCCTTCTTTCCTCCCTCTATCTTCTAGATATAGTCCTTTTTTTTTTTTTCCTTCATGCTTGAAAGATATAGCCCTCCTCTTCTTATTTGCTGCAGCTCACCTTTCGACATTTGGAAAGTGGAAAGCTAGATCAGGTAATACTAAAACCTCGATGCTGTATCGCTATCAAGATATGATTTTCTTCGTTTTAACTTTTTTTTTAATGTGCTTCTAGCTACCTCTTTTTCAATTTTTCACTTTTGTTGTGGTACTTGGTGTTTGTTTGTGTTTTCTTTTTTAGGAATATATATATATATATATATATATTTCCCAAATAATCTCTATCACTATCTTGAAGAAATCTTCATTTATAAAAGCTCTAGGTTTTCAAATTTTTTGTTTATTGTACCTCTCTGCAACTTGTAAGTTGTCTTCTAGAACATATAGCAACAACAAGAAAATGATAAGATTCTCATAGAAAAGAAGAAGGGTTCCCAAATACGAATATTCATCTGGATTTCTCCACCACTAAACAAAAAAAAAAAAAGAAAAAAAAACACAAAAGGATGAGGGGAAGAAAAAAATTACTTCATTTTTTCCTTAATAACTATTATTTTAACCTTAAAGAATATTTTAAATCATGTCATGGACTTAAATAATAATATCGAGCAAGCTATATATAGTCTTTTTTTTAAACCTTAAATTAAAAGTTGTAATATTCCTCGCACCAATGACTTATGAATATTACTACTTTTTAAGGTTAAAAAAACCAACATTATGAAGTCCATGGTAAAGCAGGTCAAACCACTAGCAGTTGCAACATCATGCAATCAACGGTAAAGCACCACAAACACAGTAAGAAACCGAAAGCTTTTTTGAATCCACAGTATTAAATTGTATTATTTATTTATTTATTTATTTATTTTGACAAAAACCACAGTTTCAAGTATTGTAATCACTTTTGCATTCCACTTCATTATCACTCCTTTAAAATGTCATCCTTCATCTATAAATAAACGTAGAGCTCCCATTTCGATGTCCAATTGAACAGGTTCAAGTTCAACTTCACAAGACTAGAAAATAAGACACGCAAATAGCTAGTTGAAGAGGCGAAAAAATTTGGATTCACCAAGCAAGAGTAAATGATGGATTTTTGCGCCTTAAGATCCAAGCCACGGAAATTTGGGTTCTCGTTCATAGTGCCAGATCGTTTGGTTGTAGAAATCACTGATAAGAAGAAGGTTTGGGGAAAACATCCGATGAGAATTAACCGAGTTCTGACCGGCGGGCCCGTGGAGTTTCACAGAATAGTTGAAGAAGCTGAGAAGGAGTCTCGGCCATTGAAGAACCATAAGGATGTTTTAGCAACAAGGCCAAATCCCAAGAAGGCATATCTCAGGAGCCACATGAATGATTGGTATCCTCAAGTGTTTTACACTGAAGTGAAATCTACGGAAGAAGAAATGAAATGAGGCTAAAGAAATTCGTTTTGGTGCAGATTTTTACATTTTGGTATGTTATTTTCAGAACTAATATCGTTGGATTAGGAATGCTACAAACACCAATGTGTATATGCTATAGCTACATAATGTTATTGTTGAATGTATAGAAATGCATTATATGATGAAGTTATCTCTTGGACTTGTTTACCATTTGGCGAAGTTGAGCAATGCCTCTTTACCAATTCAATCTTAAACACTTATAATTTGCCCCCTTTTTCTCCCTTTAAAATGAAAAGCCCGTTTCGATGGAGGGTTTAGCTATTTTCAACATTTTTGAACTCGTTTTAAAGACTGACACTTTTGAAACCACACATCTCAAATTTTTTAGAAAGGAAAGCTAGAGATGGCGAAATAACGGTGGAAGGGAGTTTTACTTTTGAGGGTACATTTCTTTTATATCTCATCTATGAAAAAAAAAATCCACCAAGCGTTTAGGACAGAAGGAGAAAAATAAGGTCCTCTCAGCCGTCCAATGCATAGAAGTTACTGTTAGGATTGCTGAGTTGAGACACAACAACCTTTCAAAATAAGCAGATTAGGTCCTTCTTATTCCAAAATCTGACGGCTGAATAAATTAAAAAAAAAAAGATCATAATTTATAATTTAACTTCTCAAGAGTCCTCGTATGTGAATTTTTTATGAACTGCAACTTGCAAAAATTAGTATAGGCAAGAGAGAGAAAGAGACAATACTACAAATTGAGAATTTCAAGACGATTTAAAATTATCGTAGAAAACTTTTACAACAGTTAAAAATCATTGTGAAAACCTCAGTTGTGGTGAAAAATCAAGTTTTCACAACAGGTTTTTGCTATCGTGGAACCTCAGAATGGGTGCCAATTTGAGGTGTCTAGGGGAACTCTTTAATGACGCTTTTTCAAAAAACTGTCGTGAAAGATTGAATTTTCCACAATGATTTTCTTAAAAACCGTTGTAGAAACTCAACATTCCATGACGGTTTTTCAAAAAACCGTCATGGAATGTTTGTCCACGTATAAAATTTTCATGACAGTTTTTTGCTAAAACCGTTGTAGAAAATTGATATTGCACAAAAAAAAATGGCTAAAATTTTTAATTTCCCATGGGATGGCCAGTCCTATGTATTATCTATTACAACAAGGCTTTGATTGCATATAAAAAATGATGTATATTAAAATTACAAGGTATTTACTAGATTATTTACACTTGAACTATTTTGCGCAAACTTTATTTAGAGCCGTATGTATATAAAATTATTTTTTTCACTAGGGCTTGTATACCACTATTAAATATATCCCGCATGAAACGTAGAATAAAAAAACCACATTCTACGTTTCCTTGTTTTCTTGGACACTTACATCTAGAATATAACATTCCATTCAGTTAGAATGTTACACTGCTTCCTATTTCCCACTTGAAGCTTCCAATTATTAAGGTGCCCTAACAATATATCATGATTAAATGAATTAATAGACAATACAATTATGTAACACTTAACACAGTTAATTTTATAAGACAATGTTAATACTTATAATCTCGTGAGTGATACGAAATCATCATGTGGTGGGAGTCCATGAGGATCAAAACAATATATTTGGTTCTCCCATGGTGAAATAATAGCCAACATCTATGACACAAAGAATAATTTTCCCCTTAGTGCTTAAGCTAATAGATGGAAGAGTGACGTGGCGTGCTCTCTGTAATTACTCTGTAGATCTCTTATAGCACTTGAAACAATTGCCAGAGATATGAAGCTAAAATTGTGCGCCTTGCCTAGAAGTTTACAATATTCTGTCAAAAAACTACAATAAAAAACAATACACTCAATTATTTGAAAGTACCTTACAACTCTACTTAAATTTAAAAAATTAAGCATTAAGGATAGAGTTATTATCTGAGGTATACCATGATACAGCTCACCCCAATTTGATCAAAGGTGATGAAGTAATAAATGTCTTCATACCCCACATAGATAGGCAATTCATTGCCAGTGATATTTCCTGGTATTAGGCACTAAATCATCAAGCTATTGTGCATGAAAGAATGTGCGTATCAAGCCAACTACATAAATTCTAGAGGTGCTAAAGAGAAGTTAAATGCAGGCAATGGCTCATTCGCAACGAGTTATTCTTATTCTTGTTTTGCCTCAGGTTGTGATTGTCTTGCTTTTGTAGAACTTTTCTTTTCTTTTTTTTTTTTTGGTGTTTTTTGCCCCTAGATCTTGTGGAACGTGGCTAGGCACTCGACTCGTCTTTGTCAATGCGACGACTTCAATTAACCTCTTTGGCTATGGGATGAAACTTCCAATGGCTTCACCCACATTTGTTGCTTCAAATGTCAGAATAGGCAATTCAGTTGTTCTAACTCTAATGGTAATGATGCTAACGTGCACGTTTTCATCCCTTAAGGGTCTTCCATGGACTATATTAGTTGGAAGACTCTCCATCCATGCCTTCCCAAACACAACATATGCACACCCACCATTAATTTTATCGTCAACAAAGAGCCCGCATTCTTGATATTATTCGGACTCTTGACGATGAGGTGACAATTAGGCTTCTGGAGCATGTAGAGCTTCTGCTACATTTTTGAGAGGGTTATAGCTAGCCTTAAAGTTGTTGTGTTGTGAGATGCTCTCATCCGTCGGTCTGGCACATCCTTGGGGAATGAACTCGGTCACAAGACCTCATAGTTCTACAATTTTCATATGCATCTTTGACATTTGAGAATTGAATTTCGAACCTAGTTAGAGGTCGAAGTATTGAGACCGCTTCACATACTTTGATTGACCGTAAACACATCCTGAATGTTTCGGTTTCCCTAATTCCCTCATCAATATGTTATTGTTACTGACGAATTGAAAGGTACCTTAACTTTGTTGCATTGTATGCTCATCCTGTAAAGTAACAACAAACCATGTTATTCTTAATATCCTTCAATAAGTCTTAAATTACAAATTAATAATTTGAGTTCAATAAACTTACAATCAAGTTTCCAATTTTTGCTACTGTTGGATTTTTAACTATCCATCGAGACCTTGACTTGATTTTACCCACAATTCCTTCTGTGTTGGTAGCATGTCCGTCTCAGCTAATTGTATTATCCTATGTTACTAACATATTAATGATAGAATAATTGATATATGTAATACGAGTAAGATATTAACATACCAATGATTGCTTAAGCTTTCTATATTCGACTTGACCAACCATAGAACAATATTCATTTTCTGCTCTTTATTTTCTTGCATTAGTTGATAGCAGTTGGAATTCGACGGAACATCGATACCTTACAAAAGCTTCCCAATCATGATCATTTATAGAGTGGTAGAAGTGTACTACCGTAGGAGGCCACTTTTATGCATTTTCATCCTCTTTTGGAATGGAAAGGTATGGCTATACGAAAGTAACTTAGAAGTCGGATCTAAACCCCTTTGCTAATTCGCCATAATCATTCAAAGCCTTTTTCATATGCACCTCTTGACTGTAAAAGCTTCATAAATCTCTCTCCAAATCACATCTTTTACTTGGTCTAAATACTTAAACCTCCTATCTTTAATCCATATAGGAATGTGTTGTGGACTAAGGACTCCAATCCAACTATTTAATTCAATGCTAGGTGCGTCTTTCGGTTGGCCTTTTAAATCAAACGCCACTTCTATTCTTAAACCTTTCTTCTTCATTGGATGAAATTTTTTTTATCAAAGTAGCACTTTACACAAAATCTACTTTGGGATCGAATTTGGTGCACCTTCGTGGCTTGCTACCTTGTTTTTCTTTTGCTATATTGAGAGGAAGATAGAGTACACTCTACATACTCATCCTCGTAGTCATCACTATCAATCTCTTGAGACATTTTACCTATTCTAATGACCACCAAAATTACAACATCATCTATTGCTAAGGAAATCTAATAATAAACTACTTAATAAGATATCAGACTCATCAACATTATTGGTTTCTTTGCACATCAATAGCTAAATATATTATGGATAGTTGTAAAAAATTTACAAAAGCAAAAAGCAAATCATTTATATTGGAAAATAATCTAACTAACTTACTTACCAACTTCAATACTCTATATTTAATCATATGAGCCTTACACATGCTAAAAGAATCATTGAACATATCCCACAGTAAACCTCCCACTTAAATGTAGAATCAAGATCTATTACATACCATACTAAAACATATAATTTATTTTTTTGAGAATCCAAATACATATAATAATTCATATCAGTGACAACATGTTTAAGACCAAGTACAGATAGATCCTTCACGTCAAAAGACAAAAAGGGTATAATTTCAGCATGTCAAGGCCCTTATTTTAGACTCAAGAATCTTGAACCAACAATAAATTCAATCAAGCTTCTAAGTTTTGGGAGCTAAGAACTAAATAGTATAATAAGACAATCTATGGACCATAATGTACATAAATCAGCGAAACAATTAATACAAGAATCTGAGAAATTTTATGAACCACATTATTACATTTCATAAGTGACGATCAATTATGCAAAAAGGGAAAGTTGTCCAACTTTGAATATATTCAATGGGAAGGCAAAGTAGAAAATCCAATAATCACAAAGAGGAAAACAATGAAGATGACATTTCTTAATTACAATAGTAAAAAATCTAACACAAATTGTTGTATAAAACCCACATCAAAATGAAATAGAAAGTTGAGAATCCATCAACTTAATCAATCAAAATCAACGGTTTCGCAGGAATAGAGAGGCCATAAATAAATGAAAAAAATAAATCTAAACAAATAATCAGTGTAAAACACAATAGAACATAAAAAGTCCTCTCTAAACAAATTACCAAATTAAAACCCAAAACTATAATGTTTAGCAAGAATGAAAACCCAAACATCATAAAAAATAACAAAAATCAGCCCATTTTTTAGTGGTAATCAGGCAACAGTAAATAAAATATAAACAAAAGACAGGAGCAGAGGGAAGGGAAGGGGGAGGGAGGTGGGAGGAGGGGGGGGATGGGGATGTAGGGGGAGGGGATGGGGGCAAAAAGGGAGGGGAGGGGAGGGGGAGGGAATGGGGGCGAAGGGCGAGAGAGGGGGCAGGCACGAGGGGGGAGGAGGGGGAGACGAAGGGGGAGGGGGAGGAGAGAGAGAGAAGAACTTACCACAGGGGGCTACAACGGCAACAGCAATAGGGAGCGACGGTGATGGATGGCGACCATGGGGGCGACAACGAGGAGATAGAGAGAGTTTTAGAGAGATAGAGCTTTGGAGAGTGTGTGTTGTGTTGGGTTTTGTTAGATTTTGTGATTTAAATAAGCAACAGAAAATCAAAATTAATTCCCACAAAACTCTTGCAGGATCCATGCAATTCGATTAGATTGATAAAAAAGTCATAGAATCTTACCAAGATGACAAAAGGGGCAAGATTGCTGGAAGAAAGAGAGTGGGTTCACTCCGATGACACCCTAACTTGAGCTTTTCGTATTCGAGATTAGATTCAGATATTGTTACTTAGAGTAACGCCCTTTGCAAGTATCCACACAAACAGACTCTATCAAAAACCGAATTAGTGTGCTTGCACCCTCTCCTTGCGTTAACTAACTCTCTCTAATTTTAGGGTTTTAATGTTTTTGTCTTTTAGAATAAGAGAATTCCTTTTCTCTTCTAATTCAGCCAAAAACCCTAAAACAGAAATATATATATATATATATATATACACTTCAAGAAAGAGTCCGATTTTAACTAGGGTAAACTGTAATTCAAATATTATTCATAGAATCTAGACAATGTTAGATTTAATGAACCTAGACATATCTAGTATATCGAATCTATACATTATTAGGTTCATTAAACCTAGACACAATAAACCCAAAATTTACTTTTGGTCTGTTCTAAGCGTGCGACCCTATAGGTTCACATAATGTTGGTAGTGGGCTTGAAATTTTGTTTCTGGCCCACAAATCATAAGCGACCTCTAGCAAGACATTATGATTACCTAAGTTATGCGAATGTCAATAATCCAACATAACCTAATATACAATAAGTATTAAAGTCTTTTTGTCACTAGATACATTGATTGAGCATAAGACACGGTTTATGTCATCCTTATACTATTCAATTATATTATTTTTCAATCTTAAGTAGACTGATATTAATAACCCTTATCAATTTATTCTAGTATGGCCATATATTTTTCTTCAGTCTAACTTATCGAAGGGCCCATAGATATCTTTCTCATAATAAATAAGGGACAAATTCCTTCTTAATCACTCACATTCCTCATATGATTTACTCTATATCCAACAACAATCCATTCCATTATCATATTAAAGATAATATTAGAATGTGTCAAAATATAGAACTTGTCATGTAGGAAACAATGGTGATTTCAGGTTAGAGGACTAGGTGATTTCAGGTCAGAGAACTAGGATAATACTATTATGATGAGAATTACTTATGACAATTATCCATGTAGTATTCTTATAGCGGGTCGATCCAATACATCATTTCTTAAATATATATCTATAAGTTGACTTAGTATCCCATACACATAATTAGTAAAACATAATCATCAGTCAAACTTCATACTAGTCTTCATTTATTATTATCCCAATAATAATGACCTACCAAGGATAATTTAGAATAGAATTCAATTTTCACCTAAGAGTTTTAGTATCAAGTCACATACTTGATGATCTTAGATAGAATTAACTATTCATGGAATTAGACTAAAAAACAATAATGAAAATACATCTTTATTAATAAAATGCAAATGTAACGAAGTCCAAATGTGGTCATTACATAATTGGCCTAGGGTACATCACTAACAAGGATGTGGTTAATTCATTCTTGTAGTTTGACGCCCACTTGTCTTTCTATTAGTGTGGAGGCTTGGCTTGGAAGATTGTGGTGTCAAAGAGGAAAGCTAGGATATCCTGATAGGTATTCAAAAAGTATGTAAAAAATTCCCTAAGCTTTTTATTATTAATTAAAATTACATATATGTTCCCAATGAACAAAGTTTTTAGAAAATTTTTGTTTGTCAATAATCTATTCCTTCCGCTGTGTTTAATATTTAACTCGAACAAATGACATCAGAGCCGGTTATAGTATATATAATTTTAACTAACATGATTTTATTTTGATAATATCATGTTCTTGATACATGTTTAAAGGCACTTTGCATTTTATGAAATTTTTTGTTCATGTGATGAATGAGTTATTTTTATGAATGGATTTTTGGTTGTTAATTATATAGTCCTTTTGGATTGGTAGTTTTATTTTCATTTTAATTAAATCAAATTTGTGTAAACCCACAAAGGGTATAGGCTTTTTGTAATTCATTATCATTATTTCTTTTTTTACTTTGCAAATGTTTCCACCTGCCATAAAGCTCACGTACGTAAAAAATAATAAAAATGAAAAGGCTCACTTACATTATTTTTTATGATGCACTTTTATAAGTGCACGTATAGCAATTAAAAAAAAAAAAAGAGCACAATAGATTTAACGTGCACAACGAATTAAAAAGAAAAGTTATGTGCACAACCTGATTGCATTTTATGCGTACAAAGTGCACAAAACCTTTTTTTTTTTACGTGCAATGAGTGTGCATATACACTTATTATTAAAAAAAGAAAGAGGATGATTAATATGTGATTCATTGCATTCATGTGCACCTAATTAATGAGATTAATTAACCAATTACATAAAGCTGCTTCACGTGGAGAAATCATGATGAAGAAGATGAAATTTGTTGGGTTACCTTCAGTAACCCAATGGACTGCTGGCCTAGTTATGAACTTGGGCTTATCAAATTTTAAAAGGTTACCCAACAGATTTTTGTATAGTAAACTGCCTGGTGAAGTCTACTTCAATGGAGCTGGGAAATATGTTGTTATAAGAAGACCCTTGTAATCTTTTTATCTCAATTTTTTTATGGGTTGTAATTTACTTATCCAAATGGGCCTAGTCAATCCATTATTTATTTTATTTTCATGTCATTATTTTATGTGATGATTATAATGACATGTTCATGCATTATAACATGCCATCTAGGAAAGTGCCCACTTATAGTTATTGTAACATAACATGCATATACTTGCATATTATTTCATTTCTTTAAAAAGATGTTTATAAAATGGTTTAATATGTTATGGAATTAATTTAATGGGATTAAAATTAATTGGGTTGATTTTATAAAATCTTTTTGTTAATTATTTTATTAATCAACTAAATAATGTGATTTTAGTTTTAATAGTTAAAACTTAGTAAAATTCACATTAATTCTAAGTTATCTAATTTTAAATTGTTAAATGTTGGGTAGCTTAGATAATTTATAATAAATTTAGATTTTTAGAAAAACTAGTAATTTATCTAAGTGTAAATAGGATGGGATTCTATTGATACAAAATAATACCTAGTAATTAAAAATTAGAATTATGAAACATAGGATGTTTTATAAGATAAAACACATCATTTTAAAAATAATGAGTGGAAGAAGGTAATATGACAATATAACCTACGGTCTCGACTATTAGCAAAACATCATGAGATTTAGGTGGCACCTTACGATGCTTTGATTTCTTCCTCCCTAGAAAGGGTGTCCATTTAGAACAATAACAAAGTTGACTTCCAAGAAATAGCATTTTATAATGTATTTGAAAATTGACCTACCCTATGACAGCAATTTTGAGTCAAGTTATTAAAATATGAAATAGTGAGTTACAATTATAAAGATATAATTAATTTGTTAATTGTATCTTGACCAAAAATAAATGATTATTAATAAATATAGAAAATATGAGATATTTTGAATATATTTATTAATTGAGAGTGTCTTAATTCAATTTATAAATAATCTGACCTATCCTACAACAGCACTTTATTTATTAAAATTGAAAAGTCGTGGAATTAGTAAAATATTTTATGTCTTTTTTCACATGCATCATGCATCATGTTTACTATTCCAAAATGTATAATTATGATGTTTAAGCGACTGTTTAATTTAGGTCATTTATTTATTTATTACAGAAATAATGTTTAATCTAATTGTCACTATTCTTTCAAATAAAAAATTAACCAAAGAAAATTTTGTTAAGTAGAAGAGTAACATGAATATTGTACTAATATGCAAAAATTACATGCTTGTCCTAACGGAGGAATGTCCTCCACCACTTGTTGTCAATGCCTTTCGTAATGTACAAGAAGAATATGATCATTGGAACGAGACAAACAACAAGGCTCGCTGCTTTTTCTTGGCTAGCATGTCTGACATGCTTAGGATGAAGCACAAAAGCATGGAGAGTGCTTATGAGATAATGCAGTCTCTACAAGATATGCTTGGCATGCCCTCTAAAAAGGCACGTTATGAAGCTGTTAAGGTTGTGGTAAATGCCAAAATGAAGGCAGGGGTTTCAATCAAAGAACATGTTCTCAGTAAGTCAAACAACTCATTATAATCTCAAGAGTTTAGTTTCAATTTTTTAGTGGAATAACACTGAAACTAATAAATATGGCACATTAATTAAAGAGTTTAACTAATTGTTGAAATTTATTGGAGCTTGGGTTATAGGTCTATAGGTCTCCAATGCCACCTTTATAACACTATATTGGATTTTAAAGCATACAATAAGTTATATATATTTAATTTGAAATTATTGAATTCTGAATTAGTTATTTCACACATAAGATATTAATGTGACACAGAAAAATATTCTCTGTTACATATCATATAATGTGATAAATATTATCGCATTTAACTAAGCATTAGTTAATTAATTAATTGATTATATTTAATTAATAAAATTAATTAAATATGTTTTAAATTAATTAATTGAAAATATTTAATTAAGGACGTTATTTAAATATAATTTTAATTTTGTGTATGATACATGTATGGTGGGACCACATTTTGTCTTTTCCAACATAGACACAAATTAAATTGTTAATGAATTTAAAATCTATTCTTAAATAAATATGATTTATTTTTAAATTTATATATTTATATATATATATACATATATAAGATTTTAATTATATTATATATATATATATATATATACATATATACGAAATCCTTAACGCATTTTTTTACGTGATTCTTTTTTAACTTTTATATATATATATATATATAAAACCATAAGTGATTTAGTTTTGTAAAAAAAAAAAAAAGTAATCTTATATATATAAAGAACGTGATTTTCGTAACTTATATTTTATATATATATATATATATATATATATATTAGGAGTGGCAAAAAAGGTTGACGGATCGGGTTCGCGTCGGGTTGGAGTTAATTTTTACAAAAAATAGGTTAACACTAACCCGACCGGTGACACGAACGGGTTGTGAATTCTCAACCAGAACACGACCCGTTTTGATACGGGTTGACATGATCACAACCGGTGTCAACCTTTTCTTATGCATAGTGTCAAAAAATATGACCTACGACCCGTTTTTGACCCGTAACATGATTGTGACCCGCAACCCGTTTATGACTGGCCTACATTAATATATATATATAATATTAAAAAAAAACATAAAATTAGAAGAGTTTCATACCACTTCAACAAGAAGATGAGTGATAAAAGAGGTATGGTTTGATCTTTTAAGGGCTTATATTATATATGAAATAATATTAATTTTTTAAAATTTAATTAATTAAATACGGGTAAAAAACGGGTCATTTTCGTGTCAGACAGTTGACCCGAACCCGACCTGTTTTTTGACGGGTCAATTTCAGGTCGACAATAAAATGACACGTGGTCAAATTTTTCGACACTAACCTGCAAAAAATTGTGTTGGATTTGTATCGTGTCATCTTGTCGCAACCCGTATTGCCGGCCCTATATATATATAATTTAAAGAATCATGTTTATGTGATTCTTTAGAATAAAATAAATAAATAAAGGGGATAAGGTATTGGAGTATATCTCTTCCCTAACTGTCTGATAGGATGGTTATTTCTGATTTAAATTAAATTAAAATTAATTGAAAAATAACTAACTGTTTAGATATAAAAAGATAAAGATAACAGTTATCTCATCATCTATTTTTCACGTAACTTTTACAGAATACTCAAAGAGAAAAACTGAGAGTTCTTTCTCTGAAAAAAAGGTCTGCTATCTCATGTGTTGAGTACATAGCAGATCCAAAAAAGTATAAGGTTAATTCATTCTTACAGGTTGACGCTCACTCGTCTTTCCATTGGTGTGGCGGCTTAGTTTAGAAGATCGTAATGTCAAAGAAAAAAACTAAGATACTCTGATAGTTGTTCAAAAGGTTTATAAAAATTCGTGAAGCTTTCTATTATGAATTAAAATTATGTATCTATTCTTGATGAACAAAGTTTTTAGAAAATTTTTGTTTGTCAACAATATATTTCTTCTGCTACATTTAATATTTAATTCCAATAATTATATCCTGTAAATTTCTTCAAAATTCCCAAAAATTAACGTATATACAATAGCTTACAACAGCGACTTTATATCTTAGAAAATTTCTTTAAAAATGCCAAGTATTGCTGTCGAGGCACACAAAGACAAACAAATAGATAATGCTAAAGTGGAACTTATAACGCTGATAGTGGAACTATTGGAAGTTGTGAAACAAAAGATAGTGGTTTTTATGGCATTTAGCCTCATTACTTTACTGTCCCCATGTCCAAGGCCTAGTCTTAATCTTGACTTTGGATATTATGTCATTGTATTATTAAGTAAAATGAATAAGAATTTTTAAACAGGAGATAAAGAATGGATGTAATAACTCCTTTGGAGTTTTATTTTATTAATTTGCATTTGGCAAAAAGTTGATAAGTTGACATTGAAGTGTACATAACCAAGAGAGAATAGAGCATAAAAAATAAGATAAATGGACGAGACTTAATTTCATTGACAGTAAGGATGTAGATGCTGTACATGCCAAGGATGCCCAATGCAGGGGCTTGATAATGACTCCAAAATGTAGGTCCCCTGCCTGATGATATCTCGAATCTTATAAGAACATTCCCAATTTGGACCTAGAGGTCAAGTCCTTAGGTTTTGTATATTGTTTTACTAGCATAAGGACTAAGTCACCAACTGTAAATCATCTCTCTTTAGCTCTTTTGCTGTAATACCTTGCTGCCCACTGTTGATGGGCACTGAGACAAAGCTGAGATTTGATTCTTTATTCTTCCAATATTTTAAGTTCTGCAACCATTAATAGTGCATTTGTTTCTTCATTATAATTGACAACTTGACTGGTTGGTGAAATCATCTTGATTGGAAGGACTATTTTGATGTCGTAGGTTGAAGAAAATGGTGTTTCCTAAGTCGTGGTTCGGTTCATCGTGTTGTCGGCCCAAAGGATCTTAGGTTGTTCCTCAACGACCTTAGGTAGTTCCTTAGCCCACCTTCCTTTTAAGTCATCAATGTAATTCTAGCATATACGTGATAATTTTATTTACCAAGCTTCAACCTGACCATTCGATTAGGGGTGGATAACAGTCGTGGAGTTCTTACGTACGACGAGATCTTCTCAAAACCTTTTCGTCTTGGCATTATGAAATTGCTTGCCATTGTCTGAGATGAGAGTCTATGGAATGCTAAAACAACAAACAATATGAGTCCAAATGAAATTTGTGTAGTTGGCCTCAAGTATTGTCACGAAAGCCTTGACCTTAACCCACTTGGTATAGTAGCCGAACATGACTATTGCGAATTTAAATCCTCCTAGTGCTGTGGCAAATGGACCAATAATGTCGATACCCCAATTTGCAAATGATCATGAACTTAATATTGACGTCAAATTCTTCGGTCGAACCCTTGGCACCGCGGCATAACACTAACATTTATCACACTTGTATGCATATTCCATTGCATGTTGCTTAAGTTTCAGCTAGTAGTACTCTTATCTTAGTGTTTTATAGGCTAGGGACCGCCCCCAGAGTAGTTCCCACATAAGCCTTCGTGAACCTTTTTCAAGATCTATTGAGCTTCATCCTTATTCAAATAATAGAGCAAATTAGAAGAAGTGCCTCATCGGTAAAGGATCCTGTCGTGTAGCAGATAGCATGCTGACCTTTAACGTGGTCTCTTTGCTTCGATTAGGTCGACTAGTAATTCTCTATCGAGCAATTACCTCAAGATCGAAGTCTTCCAACTATTCTTTTGCACAATAGGCATCACTTCTTTTTTCTCCTCCAGTTGAATCATAGGGAATTCTAACATCTTGACTGAAAATTTGAGAGCTTGCCTCTCACCATCCTTAAATACAAAACCATCTATTCATCCTTAGCTTTGCATTCCTCCTTAATCTGATTCACCACCAACTGCGAGTTCTTATACACCACCAATGGCTCAGCTTTCATGTGGTGGTCGAGACAAAGCCCAACAATTGTCACCTCATACTTAGCTTTGTTGTTTGACACTCTAAAGTTAAACCTAAAGGCTGTAATTATCTTGTGATGAGCCATCGGCATATAGCTTCCACTTTGGTGGTTCTTCATCTACCTCTATTCTAGCCTCGTCTAGACAAACTCTTAGCTTGGCCACAAAGTTGGCTAATACCTAACCCTTTATTGTTGTATGCAGCTTGTACTTTGCATCGAACTGGCTTAGCTCGACTAATTATTTCAAGAGTCGACCCAATGTAACTCTTTTCAACAGCACCTACCTTACGGGTAATTGGTTAACACCATGATCTTGTGCTCCAAAAAATACTACTTTAATTTTCTTGATGACATGATTAAAGCCAAGGTCTGTCTTCAAATTTGGGTATCTTGTCTTAACATCCAAGAGATGCTTACTGGCATAGTACACTGGAAATTAAACTGTCATTTCCTTTCGTTTTAGTACCAAGCTTAAGGCATGCTTGGAAACAGCAAAATAAGTAAATAAGGTCTACCTAGGAGGGCTTTAGAAAGCAAAGGTGGTTTCCGAAGATATTCCTTGAGATGCATGAATGCCTTATCACACTTCTTATCCATTCAAACTGTTAGAAAACAAATACGTATTAGATTTTAAACTTATAAAAATAAATCTTTTCTATAAACTAGTTAGATATGCCATATATGATAAATTAATAAAACATGTTTTGTACCTTGTAAAATTAGATCCATACTTGTGAGAGGAAACTGTATGCCATAACTGCTATTGAAAATTGCATCCAAAAAAGCCTTAACAAGCTGGTCTTGTTTATTATTCTCTTTTCTACGACCGAAGTACAAGTAGACATGTCAATCAATTATCCTCTCGGTAATTACTCCCCATAATCATAAGAGAAAAATAAGAATTATTGTTCCAAATGAGCAACAATTCTTTAGAGTGACAGAATTTCTCTCTAAAGTTCTTAAGTGACTTCACCTAAAATGTAAAACCATAGGAAAAATGTTCCTTATTTATAGTGACAGATGGGACTAATTCTAATTAGATTATGGTTCAAAATTTGAGAGTAGATCAACTCCTATAGCGAAAACCATGTTTGAGACAAATTAATCTTGTGGTAGGGGGCAGTCGATCGGCCTACTCTAAGGCGGACCGCAGTGATGTGGCAGCCAACTGTCACCCGTTTCTAGCTCCTGGAGAGATATCTGATTCTTCTGTTTGAAATGATTGGATAATCCCTAATTTATTTGACCCGAGTTTTATAGAGTCTCAATTTTGATTTAAAGAACCCAATGGAAAAATTATCTTATTAAAACAGTCTTATACATATAATCCCATATTCAAATAAAATATATTTCAAATAATTAAATATGTTTATCATGAATTAATTCATAAAATTAATTCAACCAATAAAGTAAACATGAATTATTAAACATAATTAATTGAATTTTAACCAATCCTAAAAATTAACATAAGTTACCAATATGTCAGAAAATCAAGCCATATCGTTTCAGGAAAATATGTGAGCTAGCAAAGAGGACTTAATTGACATATATAGATCAAGCTCCTATAATTATAAAATAACATATCCTTGATATCTACATTTTATAATTATCAATTCTAAAGCTATTCTACTAAAAGTTTAGAACTACACTATCGAACTATATACAAATTATGAAACTCCAATAAGTTAACCATCCATGACATATCATAATATGTAATATCTCCATAAGATATTTATAATCAGTTTTAGGATAAATTTTGTTTTACCTTCCCGATAATATTTATCTTATATTTCATTGTCTCACTATTAGAATACTTATTATTCATAACCAATATGAATAGTATATTGTTTGGTTATATACATGTATCCAAATCGTTGAATGCTTTAGCTTCCAATTATAAAATAATGCTTACAAGAGAATATCATTGATTCTACAAAAGAAGCATCGGATAATATCTATGAATAGCGAGTCGACATCATTCACCAGTCGTGTCTGCAACATACCCTTATGTATACCTTCATATAGTTCATGATGTCGCCTTTTGGTACATCCAAAGACATAAGTCAAAAATATGGACTCATTGATTCATTTCAAGATTAAGATATAATGCATATGATTGTCTAAAGTGAAGTAATTTATTCAAACGGAATTATTAACTAAATCAATTCATCTTTTGTCCCAATCTAATATATTATCACTAATGATAATATACCAATGTCTCTACTCCAATGACCAAGACAAGTTATCTCCCATTAGGGATGTAACCAACATAACAATTTTGACATGAATAAAATGCCCAACCTTATTTCCTCTATTATGGACCTTTTTTATTTAGACTACCACTTTAATATTCATGTCTTCTACATAATTTGTTTATCATATGCATGATCTTAAGGTTTAAATTGACGATATCAGATTTTTGATTGCTTATTCTACATGCAACATAAATGAACATAAAGAGGATATATTTGATATATGAAATAAATATTAAACTATTTATTGATTAAATATCTTAAAAACAATTACATCATTTAATCCTTACAGCACCAAATCTAACACAGACAACTTCGATCCTCTCAACACCTCAAAAAATGACACACACTTGTTTGTCACCCTTGAAATGAATTTGTTTACTATGGTGACACAACTTGTCAACTTTCGAACCTCCTTCGACTTTTGGGGGAGGGTAATAATGCCCAAATCTTTGTAGGTTTAACCTTGATGCCTCATTGGCTAATCATGAACCAAAAAAATTTTCCAAATGCACTCGATTTTATATTTTCTCAGTCTAGAATATCTCATCTAGATGAGCTATATGGAAACTTGCTCTTACAATTTTAACCAACATGTTATCTATATATACCTCCATCGCCTTGCCTATATGTTTGGCAAACATTTTGTTTACAAAATGCAGATATGTTGTGTAACATGCACCAATTTTTATGTAATGGTTTATGATAGATATTTAAACAACATTATGCATTTTCTAATATGATTTTATGATACTAACTATTTTTATTTGAGTATTATGATAGGTGACAGTCACGTGAAATTGGTGTGCTCAAGGTGTTCATGTCATTTATGTTGTATGTTTGATAATAATTTTTGTAATAAAATTAATGTTTTGTTATATTTTAATG
Organism: Artocarpus hirsutus; assembly: GCA_946598075.1. NCBI lineage: Eukaryota > Viridiplantae > Streptophyta > Magnoliopsida > Rosales > Moraceae > Artocarpus > Artocarpus hirsutus. Next base: position 5,431 of record CAMOHE010047256.1, on the reverse strand, counting down.
TATATGGCAGTTCGGTAGGCTGACCCTCCAGGTTCGGTAGGCCAAATTATCCCTCACGAGACAGCAGGCAGATGGATTCCATCGGCAGGCCAGACTTCATGACTTCGACAGGCCGAAGTCAACTGACGAGTAATTAACAGGTAATCGTCGAAATTGTGGCATGGAAGATTAATTTTGATCGGATGATAAATTATAACTGGTTAGCTTAATTTTGGTCTATTTCCTTATTTTATGTGATGGAATTATTTGACTTTTGTAGATGATTGAATTATTTTAAAAGGTTTCCTATTTTGAGAGATAAAATTTGGTAAGTGGACCAAATCATTATAATCTTTCCCTAATTCCCTTCAATCCCACGAATCACTCCAAAAAAAAAATTCACGTAAAAAAAAGAATTTTAATTTAATAGAGATAGTTGACCTCTTCCATCATTTTTTTCATTCACGTAAAAATTCTCACACACTCTTTCTCTAAAATTTCTCTTAGACATCTTCTTCTTTCTCTCTTCTACATGTTTTTCCCCTTTCTCTCTCCCTCAATTCTCTTGCAAATAATTGAAAGAAATATTGAGTTTTCTTTGGGCGAATTCGAAGGAAGCTTGAGAAGAAATTGTTTTGACGTAAGAGACTCTTCTCAGCAATTCTAAAATTTTGATCACCTTGTAATCCGACTGCTATATCTTTGTCTACAAATTTCTGTTTGCTTTGAAATTTTAATACGTTATTCATGTATGTGTTATGTGCTAATCCTCAAAATTGCACCTCAATTGGATTTTTATACGCTGAGATATGAATTTTCTTCTCTCTGCCACTCACTGCTAATTAATACTGATCAGTAATGTTGTATTTTCTCTATGTTCTGACCCCTATAACTTTGTCTACAAATCTCCGTTTACTCTGAAATTTTAATATGATTTTCATGTATATGCTATGTGATGTTGCTCCAAATTTCGTGCCATTTGGTCTTGTGTAGTCTGAGATATTAAATGTTCATGCTTTGCACCTCATAATGAATTGTTGCTGATTGGTTATGTTGCACAAAAATGTGGTTTTTGTTCAAGTGGCAAATGTGTTTTGATTTTTACAAACTTTGGCAAAAATTTTCATGGCTATATTAGGTTGTGAATTGAAAATTTTCATAGTAATATCATATGTATGTTGTGAGTTATTAAACTTTCTTCTAACTAGGTTTTTATGGCTATAAAATTGCAAACTTTAGACCTCTTGTTTCTCTAACTTTTTATTGTGTCTAAATGATTTTGTTTGGTCATGGGAATTTTTGTAGTACGGTGTTATTATGCATATAGGTTGTCACAAAAATTTTGAGGTCAAAATTATTTTCAAAATGTTTTTCTTAAATGCTAGTTTAAAAGGTGTTCGCTACCCATGTCTGTAAAATCAATTTTACTACCGATTTCAATTGTGTATTTTGACCTATTCTGATTTTTGTTGAAGCCAATTTTTGGATATGTTATAGTTCTTATATGTGTAAATTTTTGTAGATTTTTCTTTGGCATCAAAATATGATAAACGGACTTGAATTTAGAGTTGTTCACTGCCTAACTATTGCTGGCAGATTTTGTATCATGAATTTTGTGACTTATTATAAATATTAAATGAAATTTTTATGGCCAACGAAAAACCATGGTAATATGTTTATGTGTTAATTTTGTCCCTCCCAAGTTTGGAGCTCGAATTGTGTGTTAATTATGAGATACTAGGCTGTGAAGTCATAAGGGTCAGACAGCATGTGTATAGGCAGTTTTGTTGAAATGTTTTATTTTAATTGATAAAATATGTTTTGAATTAATGTTCTTAAGAGAAGCATGTATGAGAATGTTGTGTGGTATTGAATGATATCATGGAGATAAATGTTACTTTCTTGTGTAAATGAATGGTTGACATGAACATTTCCAAGAGGCGAGCACATCAAAACCGCGGCGATGTTACCTACAATTAAGGTTGAGTAAGCTAAATAGTTAAGTACATGATGGTTTTATGATGATTTCTATGATGAATCTTTTATGGTGTTATTGATGTTCTATTATGAAAGTTTGATTTATCAAAAGTTTTGCATATTAAATGATGATTTATTTCAAACTATGAAAGTATAAATAAGTATACATGTATCACCTAAAAAAAAGTGTTGCACACCCAAAGTAATGATATGTTTATAATGTTCATGATGTCATGTTTGGTTTGGGATTAGCTAGCCTTCTTCTCTCAAAATGGCACGCCTACAATGATGATAATGGTGCAACACTTGGGCCTCTAAAGATAAAATGAATGAGGTTTTTTTTTAATATGGTTAATGTTAAAGAAAGATATGTTCTATACAAAACCGTGCCTAGTGCACTTTTATGATGATAATGATGATGATTATGGTTATGATGTTTTCATAATATGTTTTATGATGTGAGATAAAAATGTATTTACTAAGCTTTTGCTTACTCAATTTTACATCATGTTGCAGATAGAGGTAAAAAGATCATAGATTAGGTGGAGGGCAAGGAAAGGTGTGTGAGCTATCCACGATGGATTGAAAACGGAAGATCCTAGGAAAGAAGTTTTAAATTTATGAACTATGTTTATTTTATACGTATGTTTATTTTTCGCACTTTGAGATATTGGGACTTTTTTTAATTTAGTTTTGGTTTTGACGGTAGATTGGCTTACGGACCATTACTGGTTGGACTGTCGATGCAATGATCGGCCTACCGATTACCCTATTCGGCTTATCGATCCTAGTATTTTTAAAACTCTAATTTTGCAAGGCCTCGGTCGGCCTACCAGTGGTTGAAGTTTGGACTGCCGGTCATGTTCGGACTACTGGTGTTTGGAGTTCGGCCTACCGAACTATGAACAGAATTAAGTGATGATTTTAAACTCTATTTATATTATGTCTATGTTAATTTGGTATTGATTAACTATTTAAATAAATATAAGAAGTTTTTGAAACATTGAAATTTATTTTAAAAAAAAAGTGTGCATGGATCTTGGGATAAGTTTAATAAACTTTACCTTATTTAAATGGTTAATTTTAAAAAGTAATAAAAAGGGAATGAATGTAACGACATCTGTGACATCTATGAGAGGGCGTTTCATGTTGCCCTGGCATTCTTTAACTCAAACAACATGATGAGATAACAATAAAGGCCACTATCAATGATAAAGGTGGTATGCTCCTGGTCTGGAGGGCATACAGGGATACTATTATAGCCTAATGTCACGAGCTTACTTTCTCCAAAGATACTCGTGCGGCCTTAGCACGCTCTCGATGCTAAGTCAGCTTGACTTGCTTACGCAATTGCCTAGAATAAAAGAGAACACTAGAGAATGAGGGGAACTCTGAAAGGAATGTTATTAAGCTAAGAGAACTTTACAAGCTTTGGTTCTCAGAACTCTCTTGGATTTCTTGGATGGATTTACAAATAAGGGGTTGTTCCTATTTATAGGCACCCTCCTAAGGAATGGATGATCAAGATTGCTTTGATCCTACGGTTGCTATTTACTTTCTAGAATGTTCTACCAAAGTGTGGAAATATTTACAAGCATGGAGTGTTCTAGAGAATTCTATACTATTCTACAATGTACTCTAAAGTTCTAGAGTCTTCTAGAGAAGTCTTGAGTCTTCTAGGACCTTCTGCGTTCTTCATGATGCTTCTGGACTAGCGTAGAACCTCCTAGAATGCTGTAGAACGTTGTAGAACACTCCGGACCCTTCTAGAACCTTCCTTGGGCCAATTTTATCCTTAAAAATGCCCAAAACAAATGTGTGGCCTCCTCGTGGCTCAGTGGGATGTGACATTCTCCCCTACTTATGCTCGCGACGCCCTCGTCGTGTCCTCACAGTAATGCTGGATCTTGTCTTTGAATTGCCAAAGTGCCTCCTCAGTTTCCCAACTGGTCTTAGTGTCGGGCAGTCCCCTCCACTTGATAAAGTACGCCTGATAACTTGGCACACTTCGTCTTCGGACGACTCAATCTGCTAGTATTTCATCGACTTCCTTGTCAAATGAGGTGACCACGGTTGTGGGTGCTCGATGGGAGACTCCTCTTGATGGATCTTCCAAGTCTTCATGGTATGGTTTGAGCATGCTTGCATGGAAGACTGGATGAATCTTGAGCTTGGGTGGAAGGTGTAGTTTATATGAGACCTTACCTATGCGCTTGATCACCTCAAAAGGCCCTTCATACTTGCGTATTAGCCCCTTATGGACCTTCCTGAATGTCTTGAATTGCTGAGGCAAAAGTTTTACTAAGACAAGGTCTCCTTCATTAAACTCAATGTGCCTCTTTTTCTTGTCTACCCATTTCTTCATGCGCTTCGTCGCCTTGTGCAACGCTGCTCGGGCCAATTCTGCCTGTTCATGCCATGATTTGGCAAACTTGAATGTGGCAGGGCTCTTCCCTTCATAGCAAGTGGCAAGGGAATGAGGAGTTGTTGGCTGTTGTCCCATGATAACCTCGAATGGACTCTTGCTAGTGGCCTCACTTTGTTGCAAGTTGTAGGAGAATTGTGCAACATCTAGAAATTTGGCCCAGTCTCGTTGGTTGGCACTCACATAGTGCCGCAAGTAGAGCTCTAATAGAGCATTGATGCGTTTTGTCTGACCGTCGTTTTGAGGATGAAAGCTTGTTGAAAAGTTCAAGTCCGACCCTAACATCTTGAAGAGCTCCGTCCAGAACCTCCCAGTAAATCGAGGGTCTCGATCGCTAACAATGCTTGTCGGAATGCCCCATAGCTTGACCAATTTGCAAAGGAATAGTCTTGCTGCCTCCTCTGTGGTGCAGTCAGTTGGCGCTGCAATGAATGTTGCATACTTGCTAAATATGTCCACCACGACCATGACGCTTCCACACCCTTCGGACTTCGGAAGGCAGGTGATGAAGTCCATAGAGACGCTCTCCCATGGTCTCTCCGGAATTTGTAGTGGGTCAAGCATGCCCCCTGGTTGCTGTTGGACTACCTTGTCTTGTTGACATACAAGGCAGGTCCGTACATATTCTTCGACCCCATCTCGCATATTAGGCCAATAGTAGACAGACTTCAAAAGAGCAAGTGTGCGCTTCATACTTGGGTGGCCCACCCATAAGGAGTCATGAAACTCCTTTATTAAATCTTTCCTCAAGTTGGCCCACTTTGGTACATACATGCGGTTGCCTTTGGTGTAGAGGATGTCATCAGCTAGCCAAAACCTTTGTGTTTTGCCCTCGTTCACCAAGGCGATGATGCTTTGTGCTTGAGGATCCGCCTTTAGTCCCTCCTTGATTTTGTTTACCAGTGGGCTAGTGACTTGGGTAATGCTCGATAATTATGCCTTTCGGCTTAGTGCATCAGCTACCATATTCACTTTTCCTGGCTTGTATTCCATGACATAGTTAAACTCGGCCAAGAAGTCTTGCCATCTAGCTTGCTTTGGACTGAGCTT
>CAMOHE010047255.1:0-36641 GCA_946598075.1 Artocarpus hirsutus | reverse complement strand
GCAGCACAATAATAATAATAATAATAAAATAATAATAATAATAATAATAATTCATAACCATCGACCTTGGTAAAATTTTAAGAAATAAAACGCAAGTTCAAATCTTAACTTTAATAATATATATATATATATATATATATCGTACACCTAATGGTTTCTTGAACTTTTCAATATTCTATAAAATCTTTTCTTTTATTTTTTTATGAATAATTTGGTGGTAGTAGGTTCTTTAAAGAACTTGTGAGTAGGGCCGGTAATTTGGACACGACACGATGACACGATACGAAAACGACATGAAATAAACGGGTTTGGACCACACGTTTATTAATTGTGCCATAAATGGGTTGGCACGAATAACACGAAAATAAACAGGTTGTATTCATGCTAACACGCTAAACACGCCTTAACACGTTTAATTTAACGGGCCGTAAACGTGTTGACACAACACGACACGACCCGCCTGTTTATAACACATTTAACTTAAAAATAAAAATATTTGAAATATTTATAGTAGGTTAATATTAATTAGATATTGTGTTTTTGTTAATTTTCTTTATTGGCTTTTTTTAAAAAAAAATTAATTTTTTTTAATTTTTTTTTATTTTTTAGTTAATTGGGTAATAAACGTGTCATATGCGTATTGTTATCGTGTCAACCCGTCATGGCACATTTAATAATCGTGTTAATCGTGTCATGCCGTGTTACGCGTGCCATAGGTGTGTCGTGTTTATGTTGACATTTCTGGCACGTTTATTAATCGTGTCGTGTTCGTGTTCGGGCTAAACGTACCGTGCTGTAATCGTGTCGACATAAACACGGCACGAACACGATTATTGCCACCCCTACTTGTTAGCATATTGTCATTTATTTTTTTTCATCCATTCATATCAAATGATTTCTTCTCATCTTTCTCCTCCATCTCTCCTTATCACTCACTCAGCTAATACAGAAATGGTTAAACCATTTCCATTGCCAGCACATGAAAGTCAAAGAAGAATACGTTGTAGAAATTTTGCTAGTAAACATTGTTCAGGGGAAGCAAAGAAACAAAAAGATCATTTATCAAAAGTTGATGGAAAAAAACATCATATTGTAGAGAGTTTTCATGGAAGTCTTGTATTGAGCAACGAACATCAAAGTCATGTATCTCGTATAGAGCTTGACATATATTTCTATTGTAGAGATAAAAAATTCAAAGAATGCATCCTCGATCAAGCTAACTATATTGAGCACTAAAACTGTACCAAATGATATTTAAATGTGTTTTTGGTAAGCGTTGCACACTAAAATATATACTGCTTGCGTAATACATATCTAAGATGTGTTTCTTTTTAATTTATTTGCAATAAATTCTCATTTATGGTTAGTGTGCACACAAAAGCATGTTCTTCTTGTATAGTACGTGGTTGAGATACATATATATATATATATATATATATATATATTTGAATTACTTTGGCTTATTAATTTTAATTCTTTTATAAGTTTGGCTTATTTCCCTCGTTAGCTCTCATGTAAAACCAAAAAATCACACCTTTTGGCAAACTTCGAGACTGTTTAGGGTATTGAGGCTGTTCCACTATTTGTAACCACTTCTATTTCGAGTGATTTAGCCCATTAATCGCATGATGTTGTTTATAATAATAATAATAATAATAATAAAGAACCAAGAAGGTTTTTGATAGAACCTTTTATATATTTCCCTTTAATAAAAAAACTAATAAACTTAATTAAAAGTGTGTTTGAAAATAATTAATAAATTTAATTTAAAAATGTTTGAAAATGATTAATGAGTTCGTAATAATAAGAGAATGGTTTAAAAAATCTTTCTTATTAGATCCTTTATGAAAAGTTAATATAATTTGTGAAAATAGTTCTGTTCATATATGAACAAAAGTTAATTGACAAACACTTTTGCCTATCAGCACAAGTTCAAGGACCATGAATGAAATTAACTCAAGAGGCCCTAAACGTTAAGAATTATATTCGATTTAAAGATAATTGTAAGAGAAAAAAAAAAAAAAAAAACCAACCAGATTAGTACAAACATCTCCCCAAAGCAAATGTCAAAGTCAAGACTATAATTGATATAATTATCATTTTTATATGTAACGTACATATACATTTATTAGGAAAAGGGATATGAGGTAAATGGTTGTTTTTAATCTTTTTTAAGTAAGTGTGTTGGGGTATAATTTGGTCAGGCCCAAATGAAGGCCAGTTGCTGCGATCTAATCCAGTCAAACAGAACAAAACGACTTCTTTGTTCGACGTAAGAATAACGCATATAAACGGAGTTCATGCATCGATTGGATCGATCTGTTTGATCGGTGTATGTCTCGCCCTAAAATATATATTTTTTAAACGATAGACGTATGTAGTTTAAAAAAGTTGTCGTATCCACAGGGAGGCAAAAATTTGTACCTTGGCAGATTGTTCAGATAAACATTCAAAAAGGCAAGCACTTTTTCAAAACAAAGTTTAAAATGAAAGAAATATTTTTGTGATTTTTTTAATTTAAAATTAAAAATATAAAATTAAAGCGGTGAGACTTGAGAATCCCTTATATGTTTTCTAATTGATATGGAATTTTAACTCTAAAGAAATATTTATTTAAAGCATTTGATTTATTATATCCTTTCTAGTTAATTGCAAGCACGTTTTACTAATTTTATAGGTCAACCAAGAGCGACAATATAGCAAGCCATAATGTAGTAAGGGTTTTCCTATAAAAACTAGCAAAATAATCATCTCTCACTAATGATTTAGTGCATTAATTATGAAAATTATAACCGCGGTTACTACAATTACAATTAACATAAATTTGAGATAGAAAAGATAACAACAAATCAAAATTATTATGTTTTAATAGAATACATTTTTACATTAATTCCGACAGCACTTCGTCTTATGAAATATCTAGAATCGACGATATAACAAGTTATACTACAGTAAAAGATATTCCATAAAATTATATTATATTAAGAAAGCATGAGTAAATTTATGTAAAAGTTGGCAGTATAATAACACTAACAACAATTATTAAAAACATAAAAGTATAATTTATTCCACAAAAAATATAAGCATTTCAAAGCAGATATAGAGTTAAAATCCATACTAGAGTACTATATATATAAGATCATCTCTCTATCTCACTAAATTCTTTACACTAATTTAGATATTATTTTATTATTTTTACCTAAAGAAATACGACTGAGTCTAATTCAGCAGTGTAGAAAAGAAATTAGAGAGGGAGAAAGAAGAAGAAGCTCGAAGGCCGTGGATGTGCGTCTATCAGGCATCAAAGGCTTGGTATTTATAGGCACAAAAGGGATACTATTTGCTTTTTTTTATTATTATTTTTAATCATTTTTCGCTTAAAAAATTTGGATCATATTGATCCATTTACAAGCCCCCAATTCATGAGATTCTCGTGATGTATATTTTATTGTTTTTTTTATTATTTTTTTCTTTTTCGTTTCAGCATACGTGAGTATAGATTTTTTTCCTTTGTTTTCCAGTGCTTTGTAGTTGCTAAAGGTACAAAAGCGACAAGATTTGGGCCGTTTAAAATACAATCTAACAGACACAAACACGTAGGAATTAGGCCCAACGTGGGACCAGGTGGGGCCATAAAAGAGACCATTGGATTGGTCGTAGGATGTAGATCTGATGGCTAGGAAGACGAGAACATGTGGACACAGTTGTATGCAAGCATACGACATTGAGATACCCTTCTAACGCATACACAATTTTGTCAGCGCGTGTAAAGTATGCGCCAATCAGATGCAGAAACCTGGACCCCACTGCTGACACTCGGCTGACGCAATGATACGGGAACGGTTGGGATTCAAACGGAGGCGCAGTCGACGGTCCACATGAAGCCACATATCCTCTTAATTCTGAAATTTGAATTTTAATTCCTTTTTGATGCATTTGATGTCTGATTTTGCTCGTTCTGGTGTCGTTTTGCTCTGTTTTTCCTCTAGATTTAAAATCTAAAATTCTCAAACACAATAAAATTAATTATTTTACAAACAAAATATTTACAATAATAATAAAAATATTTATTTTACATTAAAACACACGAAATTAATTACAAACTTCTAAAATTTTTAGCCATTTTTGGTTTGACACAGATGTGATTTTTAAGACTTGAAAATATTTTTAAAAATTACCAAAAATATAATAAAACATATTTACAAACTCAAAACACACTATTATATACATTAAAACTCAAAACACGTTATTTTTATAGTTTTGGCTATTTACAAACTAAACATTTATTTAACATACCAAAATGACTTTAAAAATTACCAAAAATATTATTAAACATAAAAACACACTAAAAACATATTTTTAAACATATTTACATACTAAGACACAAAAATACTAATTATCATACAAATGCTACAATTAAGGGATTTAATGAGAAATAAAAGCATAAATAAATGATTTTATAATATACACTTTTACAGTCTCATCAGTGTACTCAAATAGCGTATGGTTATTGGATTATGTTCTGGTTTATTTCCTATGTGTTCATTTGATGGAATCGATTAGCATGAACTAATGGTTATTAGCATGTCTAACCATGAACCGGAACATAGGGAGCGCATGATTCTTGCAGCCTATCACAAATAGACACGTGTCCTACTACTACAGTTATCTCTAGCGTCATCACTCCACTTCGCTAGTCGGTTGGAAACAATAGTTGAAAACCATGACTCTCCTTGTTTACTATATAAGGGGATATCGTCTTTAATTATAGGGATAGAATAGACAATATACGAAGCCCTACCAAATTTACTTCTCATTTTTCACTCTTGTAATATGTACTGAATTTATATAATAGTGAAGAACAATGGACGTAACTCTTTTAACAGAGTGAACCACTATAAATCCACGTGTGGTTTCTTTTATTTCTTTAGCATTAGTTTTGTATGGTTTCAATGTGCTAATTATTTTCTGCAATTGATCTGACAAGTTTGGTTTGAAGCTAACAAATTCAAATAACGGTGATTTGAGGGCCCAAATTCATTAAACAATGTACGTTAATCTGAATTAACACATTTTATCTTTGATTGTAGATCCAATGTCTATAGTTTGGCGCCCATTGTGGGGCCTTCAGATTGCCAACTCTAGGATCTTCTAGCTTGACCACAAATGGCTTACAACTCCAACAACCAACACGTATTGGAAATTCCAAGTGAAGAAACCAAAGCAACTCCCCAGGCAAATCAGCAAATGGAAGCCCTTATAACAGAAGTAGAAACTCTAAAGAAAAAGCTCCAAGAGCAAGCAATGCGTTCACAAAAACAAGACAGAAGATTGGAACAACTTAGCTATGAGAGCTCAACTCTGGGGAGCCAAATTAGTTACTAGAATTCACAAATGGCTTCATTGTCCAACTATCACCTATATTATGGGTACTCGGCATTTCTAGCGACGACGACAACACAGTGGCAGTTTCAGATGCCTTTGCCAACAAGACAACAATCCTCCTATAGCCCATTGGGAGGATGCAGCTGCTATGCACTTACTTAACTCCAGAGTCAGTAATAACAATCACAGCAACACTGATAGTCATAATAGCAAATCTAGCAACACCCATTACAACGACAACTACAACAACAACATATACTTATCTAGAGTCGAATCAACAAGCAAAAGAGACAAATGAAGAATGAGAAGGAACGATCAAACCAACTATTCGGTTTGAAGCTACTCAGACACCAACTTTAACTCCCAAGTCCATTCAACAAATGATGAGGAAAATGCTTGAACAGGACTCAAAGCTCGTGGAAGAAAAGATCAATTAGAAAGTCTCAAAGGCAACTAGCAAGACTCCAACGTTAGATGACATCTCGAGGAACATTCGAGAAACCCCTTGCACTAGGAGAATTACTTCGGTTGTCCCTCCGAAGTACGGTAACCTTGTGTTTGCTCGATTCCATGGAACATCCGATCTAAAAGACCACCTACTGCAATATAAAAACGTGGTCAGTATGACAAGTATCCTGTATTCGATTCTAGACGAGATGATGTACAAGTTGTTCACACAAAGTCTCAAAGGCCCAGCTCTTTGATGGTTCAACAACCTACCTAACACTTCAATGATAGCTTCAAAGATTTGGTGGATTCACTTGTCAAAGCATACTCTGTACACATAAAAATGGGCAAGCCAACTAAGGACCTATGGTTAGTTGTACAGAGCCCAGGCAAATCGTTGCGGGCATACATCAAAAGATTTAGTAGGACACTTTCTGAGATTTTAGATTTGGAAGATGGAACGACTTGAGAAGCATTGAAGAAAGGACTCATGCACAAGTGCCCTTTCAAGAACAATATAGATTTGGAGACTTTGAACAGAGCAAAAGGATGGATAAATTTCGAGGAGGAAATGAACAATGCAAAAAAGAACTCACCAGAAGTAGAGATGGAGTGAAAGATAGAAGACACAGGTGGATTGAAGAGGACGAACGAGAACTCCACCAAAGAGGAAGTGGAGAAGAAAAGAGGAGTCATGGTCCAAAAGCATATTATTGTCTCCACCAAAATATGCTTTGAGCATATCTCCAACTAAACTGGTCGCTTAGTTGGAAGGCAAAGACTATGTCAAGTGGCCCAACAAGATGGCCCTAAATCCGTCCCATGACTAGACGAAGTACTGTGAGTTTCATCAAGACATGGGGCCTCTAACAGTTGATTGTAAAGCTTTGTGATCTGAAATCGTTGAACTGTTCAAGAAAGGACATATGAGAGAGTACCTGTTTGAGCAAGGAAGGAAAGTTTACATGTTCGGTAGAGAGCGAAGAGAATAGAAGGAACATCGGACTGAGGAGAAGACTCCATCACCACCACCAATACAAAAAATAATCAAGGACATTTACGGAGGCTCAGTTTTCAATGGTAATTTTGCCAATCAAGTGAAGGCTCATCAGCAAAGAGCAAATCAAGCTAGTGTTAGTTCGATAACTAATGAATATGATCAGCATACAATTTCATTTCGAAGTGATGAGGCATTCGAGATGGATAGCCCACATGACAATGCTTTGGTAATAAAACTCAACATTGCCAACTGTGAAATCGAGAGAATACTAGTTGACAATAGGAGTTCAGCCAACATTTTGTTCCTCTCAATGCTCAAAGAGATCGAAATCAGTGAAGAGGAGGTCAAGAAGTCTGCTATCGCCTTAGTGGGTTTAAGTGGTGAAGCAACCACAACTGTCGGAAGGATAAAGCTGCCTGTCTATGTAGTTGGTGAAAATAAGATGACGAGCTTTCTCGTCATAGACTGCCCTTTGGGGTACAACATTATACTTAGCAGACCTTGGATACATGCAATAAGGGTAGTCCCATCAACATATGATCAGCGTATTAGGTTCTCGACAAAGCGAGGAGTCAGGGAGATACAAGGAAGTTAGGAAGAGCTAGCAATGCAATAGCTATGAAGCAAAATAGGACTTTATAGCAATTATAGATACAACCAACAGGTCGACTAATCAGGAATGCATAGAATCAGTGTTAGAACGGTTTGTTGACGTTCAAATCGATCCAAATGACGAGCCTCAAATAGCAAAAATTAGATCCCAACTCGATGCTAAGGTAAAATCTACAATAAATGATTTTTTAAAGTAAAAAAATGATTGTTTTGCATGGTCTCACGCATAAATGCCTAGAATCGAATCTAGGACATAATTTGAGACGAAATCTGCAAGTTGGAGAAACTTGACGACTTGATCATCATTAAGAGCTGGAACACCCACCATTTTAGGTTTTACATTTGTTTGACTTGATGTAATTGAACTACATTTGGCTTGATCCCTACACATGGGTATGTAGGCAACTCATGAATTATAAACGAGTGCAGCAACTTTATTATTTCAAATGCTATTTTACCAGGCTTGCTGTCAAATTTCCTTTTCAACTCTCTCGGATTTGACTATTCCTAGCATCATTATCAATCCAAACTCTAGGATCAATCAATTTATCTCAAGCTTATGTAGCAATCATCATGGCTCGGACCTATGGACTTGATCAACTTGCCAAGAGTTCGATCTCACAATGCCATCTTCATGGCCTCTATAAAAACTTTGGACTCTATCAGCTCATCCCTAGTTCGATCTTAGAATGCCATCTTCATGGCCAAAGTCCTTCTGGACTTGATCAACTCGCTGAGCGTTTGATCTCCTAACGCCATCTTCATGGCCTCAGTCCTAACATTGGACTTGATCAATTTGTCCCGAGTTTGATCTCAACACCATCTTCAAGGGCCAAGTCCCTCTAGACTCGATCAACATGCCATAATCATGGCTTAGTTGAACTCACATTGGCCAGTCCTAACTTTGGACGTGATCAAATTGCCAAGAGTGCGATCTCACATTGCCATAATCATGGCTTAGTTGAACTCCGGGCTTGATTAACTCGCCCTGAGTTCGATCTTATGTTGCCATCATCATGGCTGTCTTATATTGCCCCATGGCCAGATCGATCATTTTGAGCTCAATGTTATACTATGATCTTCAGGGCTTGCCATTTTCATGGCTATCTATTTATGCACCAAATAATTGGTCACATTATTTTTATAGTTTGTTATTAGTCGAATCAAATTGATAGTATTCAATCTTCGATCTAACTTTTGAATTGACAGTTTATGCATGCTACAAAACTTTGGCATGCTAAGGCATCTGTGGTTTAAATCTTATGCCAAGCTCTTTCCAGTTTGATTTGAACGATTATAACTATCATTTGAATTTCATTTATGTTAGACAGATCTAAAGGACATTATAGAAAATTGAATTCTATTCGACATTTGAAATAATAAAAGCAATTCAGTACAAGTTGTTCACATAAAAGTACAAAATGTTTGAATATTACAAGACCAAAATAAATTTTCTAAAGAGGTTTTCCTTTCCCCTGTTTGATCGTTTTCCCCTCCTGTGACCTACGCAGCTGGGGGCTTAACAACTTGTTCGATTGCCTTCAATACATTGATTCCTGATTCAGCTGTAGAAGGCTCAACCTTGACATCTTCGCTAACTGCTTCGTTCGCATCGAGTACCTTAACATCAGACTCATCAAGAGACAGCAATTCCTCCAGCTCCATAACTTCTTTGTCAATAACTGAGGAGCTAAGTTTGCCCGACTTGAATTCCTTCAAAGCCTTGAGTCTCGCTTTAAGGGAGGAAGTGCCATGGATGTCGAGCAGTTGTTCCTTGATCCTTGATGTCCTTGTCTTTCGCCTCTATTACTTTGGTCAAATTGGCAACCTTTTCCTCTTCCAAGTGAAACCTACTAAATTTACTTCACATTTTCAACTCTTGTAATTTATATTGAATTCATACAACAATGAAGAATAGTGGACGTAGCTCTTTTAATAGAGTGAACTACTATAAATCAACGTATGGTATCTTTCATTTCTTCTGCATTATTTTCATACGGTTTCAATTTGCTAATTATTTTCTGCAATTGATCTAACAAGTTTGGTTTGAAGCTAACAGATCCAAATAATGGTGATTTGAGGGGCCAAATTCATTAAACAAAGTAGGTTAATCTAAATTAACACATTTTATATTTGATTGTAGATCCAACGTCTACAAAGTGTCTGACGTTTTTAAAAATTAAGAAATGGTTGTTTTTTTCAATAATATACTGATGTTAATCAATGATACACTGATTTGTGGTTCATCATTAGTTAACTTAGGTTTATCCATGATTAACCTATTTTATTAAATAATTTATCAATGACAATGATAAATCATTAGTAAAAAATGACAAACCAGTTTATCAATAATAAATCAATTTATGAGTGATAAACTATAGTTAATCAGTGAATGTACTGACGTCAATCAATGATGTATAGTTTATCGATGATAAACTATAGTTAATCAATGAATGTATTGGCATCAATTACTAATGTACTGCTATGAAAACGAGGCCATTTACTTCATTTTCAAAAAGTCTGGATATTTCTATAATTTTCAAAATCTCAACCATCCATTTAAAAGGTGATCAAAATGGTCCATTGGTCTAAATCTTTCTTACAAAAAGTATAATACGTGTTTTTCTTTTTTGTAGTTATTATTGAGATTTAGGGGTAAATGATTATTTCTAAGCTTTTTTAAGTAAATGATCGAAGTTTTTGAAAATTAAAAAATTAGATTTTTTTAAATGATTATTAAGTGATGTAATGATATTAATCAATACATTAATGATGCGTTGGTTTATTTTTTATCACTGATTAACTTGATAGTGATAATCGTTAATTAATTTGGTTGTTTATTAATGATTAACAAATATTTGTCAGTAATTAACCAATTTCATTAAATAAATTATTGGTTTATCATTAATAAATCATTAGTAAATCAATGATAAACCAATTTCTTAGTGATATATTGATGTTAATTAGTGATGTATTGATATGTACGAAAAAAAAGACCACTTCCCTAATTTTCAAATAGTTCAACTAGGGGAATTTATAGATCAAATTACATATATTAGGGGCCAATCCATAATCTGATCAGAAAAGAAACCAATCCATAAGACCCCAAACTCAATCCCATCCAAAAATATTGTTTTGAGTGTTTTTGGAAATGTTTTGGCACTTTTTTTGAAGCAAATTTCAAAAATACTCTTAGCACAATTCCCAAAGAATTTTTATTTTTCAAAACAAAATCATTTTCACATATTTTAAAAACACTACCGAATGGGCCCAATGTATTTTGCAGATGAATTTAGGATAAACTCTGTTAAATGGTTAAATAGGTGCAGCTTTTCCCTTACTGTAACTTGAGAGGGTAAATTCACAGATTAAGAATTTAAATTTATTTAAAAAATAGAAATTAAAATTAACGTAAATGATGTTTGGGACTTTGGGAAATCAATTTTTTAAAAAACTTATTTTGTTATAAATGTCACATTTAAACATCTTTCAAAATTTACTTTTTATAAATACTATATATATATATATATATATATATATATTTAAGTGTAGCATATTTAGATATGTAATATGAGTAGTAATATGATAAAAATGAACATTTTTTTTGTAACGCCCCCTTAAGAACGTCATAGATATCGTTACATTTATTTCTTAATACCTTTATTTTAAGATAAACTATTTTTTCAAAACATAATTTGAAAACATGCCTCAAGATCCATGCATACATTTTTTTTTATAATGAATTACTTGATTATAAACATTCTTTGAATAGTTTATCATATCAAACATTAAATCCATAAAAAGAACACAACATAACCTTTAAAATCTGCTTACACAGTTCGGTAGGCCAAACTTCACACTTCGATAGGCCAAACTTGTCCGGCAGTCCAAACATCAACCATTGGCAGGCCGCCCGAAGCTCTGCAAAATGAGGTTTTAAAATCCCTAAGTTCGACAGATCGATACAGGGCAATTGACAGGTCGATTATTTTATCGGCAGTCCGACCAGTAATGGTCGGCAGGCCGACCGACTGTCAAAAATCAATTTCTTAAAAACAAACCTCAAAAATTTAAATGTGGAAGACATATGATAAAACTATAAAGTTAAAGAGTCGTAGTTCATATCTTTAAAATTTAACAATTAAACATACTTAAAATTATAAAATATAGTTCATATCTTTAAATTTTGTTTTTAGCGTTCTTCTGTTTGCAATTCACCGTTCTTGGTTCACACGCCTGTCTTTGTCCTCCACCTATTTCATAGCTCTCTTACCTTTATCTGCAACATGATGTAAAATTAAATAAGCTAAAGCTTAGTAAGTACATTTCATATCTCACAATTTAAAAACACTTTATGAACATCATCATCATATCTGTCATCATTATAGTGCACTGAACATCATCATCATATGCGTCATCATTATAGTGCACTAAGCATAATTTCACAAAGAACATATCTTTCTTTATATTATCCATATTAAAACTTTATTCATTTTATCTTAAGGGCCCAAGTGTTGCACCATTATCGTCATTGTAGGCGAGCCATCATGAGAGGAAATGGGTAGCTAATTCCAAACCAAACATGACATCATAAACATAAACATAACATAACATTGGGTGTGCAACACTTATTTAGGTGATACATGCATATATATATATATATATATATATATATTTACTTTCATACTTTGAAACACGTCATCATCAAACATGCATAACTTTTGATAAATCAATCTTTCATAATAAAACATCAATTAAAACCATCAAAGAATCATCATAGAAATCATCATGAACATAAATTCCAATCTTTTCATAAACCACATCATGTTGCAGGTGAGAATATACTTACTTGTATAGCTTACTTAACCTTAATTTATAGGTGACGTCGTCGCGGTCTCGATGTGCTCACTCCTTAGTGTGTTCATGTCGTACATTCATTAAAATAAAATTATCATTTATTTTTATGAGACCACGAAATCATTCAACACCACATAACATATTCCAAAACCATAATACATCCCACATACATTCATCTCTTGAAAACATTAATTCATAATACATTTCATTAACCTTTAAAACATTAGAACAAAACAGTCAACACAAATACTATCTGACCCTTATGGAATCATAGCTCAATAACGTAAAATTCATACACAATTTAAGTACCAAACTTGGCAAGGACAAAGTTAACATATAAACATATTACCATGATTTTTCATTGGTCATAAAAATTCCATTTGATATCCAAAACAAGTCATATAACATACAATACAAAATCTGTCAGCAATAACAAAACAGTGAGCAGTCCATACTTACATTAATAAAGTAAATTATCTACATCCTAAAATAATTCCATAAAAATCCTGCATGCAATAGACACCAAGAACTTCAACATATCCAAAAATCACATTTAAATAAATTCCATACAATCCAAAACATGTGTTTGAACTTAGAGACAAAAAAAACTTTAAACAATTTAGGCAGTGAATTACTTGCAATCATCATTCTCAAACAATTAAAACAAATTTATTTAAACTCTAAAATTCTTAATTAGAACTTATTAACATACAATACAATACCACAAAAATTCTCATCACCAAATAAAATTATTGAATCATACAAAAACATCACACAACAAAAAGTCCAACAATTTCACGGATGGAGTAGTCTCAAAACCTAGCCTTAATGAAAATTCAATAACACATAGAATTTTCATCAAATCATCACCAAAATTTCCACTCCATAACTTAACATATACATGAACATATTTGCCAAATTTTGTGCAAAATAACATTCATTTGCATTATGAACAAAACCTATATTTTTGTGCAACACAACTAATTAGCAACAATTTTCTGTGACTGGCAGAGAAAAGAAAATTCATATCTCAATATAGAAAAATCCAATGAATGTGAAATTTGCAGGAACATCTCATAACACAAATAGAACATCATACTTAAATTTTAGAGCAAATGGAAGTTTCTAAGCAAAGATATAGCAGTCGAATTAAGGAGGAAAAATATATTTTAGAAACACCAAAAAATGAGTCTTACCTTAAACAAGTTTCTTCTCAAACTTCCTTGAATTTACCCCAACGAAATTTCAATATTTCTTTTAAGCATTTGCAAGAAAATAGAGGTGAAAAGAGGAAGAAATCGTGCAAAGAAGGAGAGAAAATGTCTGAGAAAATAGAGAGAGATATATCGTTTACATGAAAAGATGAAAATGACGTAAAAAGGAGGAGATATCTTTTCTATTATTTCAGAAATTTTCAGACTAAATCTATGGTAAATTCATGTGAGAATGGAGGGAAATAGGGGAAAGTCAAATTGATTAAGCTCCACTTACCATATTTCAACTTTCAAAATAGGAAACCACATCAAATCATCTAAATCATCATAAAAGTCAAACCTTCCTATTACCAAATTTCAGGAATCAATCTAAAAATATGCGAATCAATCAAAATAAATCATCCAATTTTATCCAATCATCATAATTATCATTGTCATAAATTTTGGAGAGATTTTTGCTGACTGCCCGTCAACAATCTTCGGCCTACCGATGGCATGAGGTCCAGCCTGTAGATGAAATTCCATCAGCCTGTCGTTTGGTGGGGGACAATTTGGCCTGCCGAACTGCCTTACACAAAAGTTTAACAAAACATAAATTTTATTACAAAATCATTATTAAACACACAACGTAAATGACATGAACACTAGAGCACATCGATTCCACCTGACCATCACCTGTTATAACACTTAAAATAAAATAGTTAGTATTATTATATCATACATCAATAAAGAAAAATTCTTAACATCGTTACTCATCCGATACATGAAAATTTGGCTGGTGTTACAATACTCCCCATCTTGTAAGAGTTTCGTCCTCAAAACTCATAATAGTTACGGATACTTAGTTCTCATGTCATCTTCGCGTTCCTATGTGGCTTCTTCCACTTGGTGATTTCGCCATAGCACCCTGACCAATGGAATTTCTTTATTCCTCAAGGTCTTGGTTTTTTGATCTAGAGTCTCCACTGGCTTTTCTTCATAACTAAGGTCATCTCGTATCTCGATCACCTATGACTCAATCATGTGCATAGGATCTGGGACGTATTTCTTGAGCATTGAAACATAGAACACATCATGCATTACTGACATTTCTGATGGCAATCGTAACTGATACGCTACTTTGCCTATCTGCTTCACGATTTCAAAAGGCCCGATAAATCTTGGGCCCAACTTGCCTTTCTTTCCAAACCTCATAACTCCTTTCATTGGTGCAACCTTTAAGAACATAGATTCACCTACAACGAATTCAAGGGTCTTCTTCTTTTATCAGCATAGCTCTTTTGATGGCTTTGAGTAGTTTCTATTCTTCTTCTTATCAACTTTATAATCTTAAAGGTTCCATTGACAAATTTAGTCCTTTCGGCGTCAATGCTTTCCATCAACTTCTTTTCACCAGCTTCATGCCAATATATAGGTGACCTACATTTCTGTCCATATAGGGCCTCATATGATGCCATCCCAATCGTCGCTTGGTAGCTGTTGCTGTAAGCGAATTTCGTTAACGATAGCACTTTACACCACCTGGTCTTGAAGTCAAGAGTACAAGCCCTAACCATATCCTCTAACATTAAGTTCGTCCTCGTTTGGCCGTCTGTCTAAGGATGAAAAGCTGTACTAAAATGCAACTTGGTCCCCATTGCAGCCTGTACACTTTTCCAGAACTTGGATGTGAACCTGCCATCACGATCAGAGATGATAAACTTAGGAATTCTATGCAGTCATACAATCTCCTTGACATAGAGTTTTGCTAACCACTCTATAGAGTAAGTGATCTTGATATGAATTAAATGTGTCGTCTTCATTAGTTGATCCACAACAACCCAAATAGCGTCATAACCGTTCATAGTCTTGGGCAAACCGATAATGAAATCCATTGCTATATCCTCCCATTTCCATTTCGGTATCTGGATTAACTGTAAATCATAGCCAGGTCTCTAGTGTTCAGCCTTAACTTGCTGGCATGTCAAACACTTATTTACATACATGGCAACGTCACGTTTCATTCCAAACCACTAGAAGTTATCCCTTAGATCATTATACCTCTTTGTTGCACTTGGAATAATTGAATAAGGAGTGTCGTGAATTTCTGCCAAGATTCTTTCCCTTAGGCCATCAACGTTGGGAACACATAAGCGGTCCCTGAGGTATAGAGTTTCGTCACCTGCAATATGAAACTCTTCACATTTCCCCTCTTTCATTTCCTGATTAATCCTTGCGAGGCTTACATCTTTATCTTGCTTACTCCGAATCTCATCATGCAGTGTTGGAGCAAGAGTGAGTGCTGATAGTTGGCCTAATCTGAGTTCCAAACCAAAGTCCAGAATTTCTTTCCTTAAGGGTTGAGACATTGCTTGCATCAACATCAGCGTAGCTGGTGACTTCTTACTTAGAGCATCAGCCACTCGATTAGCTTTTCTTGGATGATAAAGGATTTCACAATCATAATCCTTCACCAACTCTAGCCATCTTCTCTGTCTCATATTCAGATCCTTCTGAGTGAGTGAATAAGTACTTTTAGACTTTGATGATCAGTGAAGATCTTGCATTGGACCCCATATAAGTAATGTCTCTATATTTTTAGTGCGAAAACAACAGCTGCTAGCTCGAGATCATGAGTAGGATAGGTCTTCTCACAATCCTTTAGTTGTCTCGATGCGTAAGCGATCACTCTATCATTCTACATCAGAACTACACCAAGGCCCATCTTAGAAGCATCGTTGTAAATCACAAATCCATCATTTCCTTCAAGAATGGCTAATACTAGAGCTGTCGTTAACCTCTTCTTCAATTCTTGGAAACTCTTCTCGCATGCTTCTGTCCATTTGAACTTCTTTCCCTTGCAAGTTAAATTTGTGAGTGGTGCCACTATCTTGGCGAAGTCTTCTACGAATCTTTGGTAATAACCGGCTAAGCCTAAAGAGCTCTTTATCTCACTTGCATTCTTCAGTTGATTCTAATTGAGAACAGCCTCTACTTTAGCATGGTCTACCATAATCCCTTCTTTCGATACTACATAGCCCACAAAAAGACACTCTATCAAGCCAGAACTCACAGTTGGAGAATTATGCATATAACTTATGTCTTCTTAATGTCTCCAGCACAATTTTTAGATGTTTCACATGTTCTTCTTAACTCTTTGAATAAACAAGAATATCGTTGATAAACACAACGATAAATTTATCGAGAAAATCCTTTAATACCTGATTCATCAGTTCCATGAAGGCTGCAGGTGCATTCTTTAAACCGAAGGGCATAACCACAAATTCATAGTGACCATACCTCGATCTAAAGGCTGTTTTTGGGATGTCTCCTTCATTAATTTTGAACTGATGATATCCCGACCGTAGGTCAATCTTTGAGAACATTGATACACCTTTTAGTTGATCAAACAAGTCGTCGATACGGGGTAGCAGGTACTTATTCATGATTGTCACCTTGTTCAGCTCTCTATAGTTGATGCAGAGTCTTATAGATCCATCTTTCTTCTTGACAAACAATACTGGGGCTCCCCATGGTGAGTGACTTGGCCTAAGGCATCCTTTGTCGAGCAATTCCTTTAATTGAGAATGAAGCTCCTTCAACTTTGCTAGGGCCATTCTATAAGGTGCCTTTGAAATCGGGTCGGTGCTTGCAGTAAGCTCGATCACGAATTCAATATCTCCATCAGGGGTAAGCTTGATAGTTCATTCAGAAACACCTCTGAAAATTCTTGTACTACTACCACATTCTCAATCCTTGTCTTTTCTTCTTGACTTCTGTCTACAATGTTTGCCAGATAGCCCATGCAGCCATTAGCTAACAATTTCCTTGCTTTCATGGCTGACAAAAACATGCTTAGTTTCTTTTTGGACTCACCCACATACATGAACTTTTGTTCACCTTCTGGATGAAAGATTACCTTTCATTTCTAGAATTCAATGGAAGCATTGTACTTGCTCAGAAAATCCATCCTGAGAATCATGTCATAATCGTATATATCGATCACAATGAGGTCGACGAAAAGCTTCCTTTCAAAAATCCATAGAGGAACAATATGCATATAGTACGTAGATATCATCACTTCCCCAGAGTGTAGTGTTGTAGTGAATCTCTGTCTCATTGGTTCTAAATGAACCCTAACTTCTTAGCAAAATACGACAATATAAAAGAATGTATGGCACCCGTATCAAAGAGGACATATGTATTAATAGATAGACTTGAGATCTGACCTATGACCACATTAGAGGCTTTATCAGCCACTTGTTCTTTCATCATGGTGTAAATGCAGGCATTTGTGGGTGGGGCTTCAAGTCTTCCTTGGCTAATCAATGACCTTTCTAAAGAGGCTTGCATCTGATGGAGTTGGGCTTGCGGAGCTCTTTGTTGGGCTTGAGCATTAGTCAGGTTGGGACAATTCTTGACAAAATGATCTTCTCGTCCATAGATAAAACATTGATTAGTTCCCAGATAGCATTCTCCAGGATGTTTCCTTCCACATTTGGTGCATGGTTGAAATTGCTTGTGGTTGCTGTTGAGCTGGCCGCCATTATGCCTCTTGTTGCCTTGGCCCTGTTGGTTCTGAGAATTGCCCTTCCTCTTTTTATTCCTCTAGTGTTGGCTGCTGTTGTTGTTGTTGTTGCTGTTGTTATTGTTTCTGTGTTAAGGATGGTTCTGGGTGTTTGCATTATTGGCTGGCTGACCTGACTGAGGCTGATTCCTTCTTAGCTTTGGCACGTGGAACTCAGCACATTAGACCTTCATAACAACTTGCTCTTGGCTTCTGGGTGGACTTGTCCCATCAATAATTGCAGCAATCTCTGGCCTAAGAACTCTGATCAGTCTTCTGGCCCTTTCACTCTCATCGTTAACCATCCCTAGGCAAAGGCGAGCTAACTGATCGAATTTTGCCACAACATCTGTAACCGACATATCTCCTTGGCGTAGGTTCTCAAATTTATCGTAATGCTTCTTGGTAATGTTCATGTGGAACAACTTCATGTTGAACTCATGAACGAAGTCAGCCCATGTCATTTCATCAACATTCCTGGTTTGTTCTATTCCGTCCCACCAAATCTAGCCTCCATGGTAAGACAGTATGAAGCATAAAGAACCTTCTTGTTATCTATAAAGCCCATAAGTCTCAAAGTGGCCTCAATCATCTTTAGCCATCCTTGAGCGACAAGTGGATCCTTAGAACCTTCAAAGTCTACTGGCTTAACCCTCTTCCATCTGACTAGTAAGGGTTCCTGATAGGCCGCTCTAGGTTTAGCAGTAGGAGTCGGGACTTCATTTACCTCTGGCTGGGGAGGAGGAGGAGGTGGCACGTCATTACCTCGTCGATCGTCGTCATGACCATTGGCCCTCAATGCTACAATTTCCCTTCTTCATTCCTCAAGTTGTCTTTGCAGCTCAGCGATCATCGTCATCAACATTTCGTTGGTCTGAGTGCGAGTTTACATTCTTCCATGGCCGTCCATAGTTGATTTCCTAAAAGAGTTATGAATTTAGGAATAATCTTCTAATTTATGAGACAGGTTTTCACTACTAGGGCGTTAATCATTAAACATGTAAATCTTATACTTATCATCAAACTTGCATCTCAACATTTAACTTTAAAACATACTTCCTTGGAGGACTTAGACCGACGTGTGGCGATATGAATTGAAAATGAAAGTTTGGCTTTGATACCAAAGCCTATAACTCCCCCTTACAGACGTCACTGATATCATTACATTCACTTCTTAATACCTTTATTTTAAGATAAACTGTTTGTTCAAAACATAATTTGAAAACATACCCTAGGATCCATGCATACATTTTTTTATATAATAAATTACTTGATTATCAACATTCTTTAAATAGTTTATCATACTAAACATTAAATCCATAAAAAGAACACAACATAATGTTTAAAATCTGCTTACATAGTTCGGTAGGCTGAACTTCACACTTTGACAGGCTGAACTTGTCCGATAGTCTGAACATCAACCATCGACAGGCCGCCCAAGGCTCTGCAAAACAGGGTTTTAAAATCCCAAAGTTCGACAGGCCGATACAGGGCAATTGGTGGGCTGATTATTTTATCAACAATCCGACTGGTAATGGTCAGCAGGTAGACCAACTATCAAAAATCAATTTCTTAAAAACAAACCTCCAAAATTTAAATGCCGAAGACATATGATAAAACTATAAAGTTAAAGAGTCATAGTTCAAATCTTTAAAATTTAACAATTAAACGTACTCAAAATTATAAAATATTGTTCATATCTTTAAATTTTCTTTTTGGTGTTCTTCTGTTTGCAATTCACCGTTCTTGGTTTACACGCTCGTCTTTGTCCTCCACCTATTCCCTAGTTATCTTACCTTTATCTGTAACATGATGTAAAACTAAATAAGCTAAAGCTTAGTAAGTACATTTCATATCTCACAATTTAAAAACACTTTATGAACATCATCATCATCATGTGCATCATAATAATAGTCCACTAAGCACAATTTCATAAAGAACATATCTTTCTTTATATTATCCATATTAAAACTTTATTCATTTTATCTTAAGGGCCCAAGTGTTGCACCATTATCGTCATTGTAGGTGAGCCGTCATGAGAGGAAATGGGTAGCTAATTCCAAACCAAGCATGACATCATAAACATAAACATAACATAACATTGGGTGTGCAACACTTATTTAGGTGATACATACATATATATATTTACTTTCATACTTTGAAACACGTCATCATCAAACATGCATAACTTTTGATAAATCAATCTTTCATAATAAAACATCAATTAAAACCATCAAAGAATCATCATAGAAATCATCATGAACATAAATTCCAATCTTTGCATAAAACACATCATGTTGTAGGTGA
Organism: Artocarpus hirsutus; assembly: GCA_946598075.1. NCBI lineage: Eukaryota > Viridiplantae > Streptophyta > Magnoliopsida > Rosales > Moraceae > Artocarpus > Artocarpus hirsutus. The sequence goes on along the minus strand of CAMOHE010047255.1, from coordinate 16,273 downwards.
GAATATACTTACTTGTATATCTTACTTAACCTTAATTTGTAGGTGACGTCGTCGCGGTCTCGATGTGCTCACTCCTTAGTGTGTTCATGTCATACATTCATTAAAAATAAAATTATCATTTATTTTTATGAGACCACGAAATCATTCAACACCACATAAGATATTCCAATACCATAATACATCCCATATGCATTCATCTCTTGAAAACATTAATTCATAATACGTTTCATTAACCTTTAAAACATTAGAACAAAACGGTCAACACAATAGCTATCTGAACCTTATGAAATCATAGCTCAATAACTTAAAATCTATACATAGCTCAATAACTTAAAATCTATACATAATTTAAGTACCAAACTTGGCAGGGACAAAGTTAACATATAAACATATTACTATGATTTTTCATTGGTCATAAAAATTTCATTTGATATCCAAAACAAGTCATGCAACATACAACACAAAATCTGTCAGCAATAACAAAACAGTGAGCAGTCCATACTTACATTCATAAGTAAATTATCTACATCCTAAAATAATTCCATAAAAATCCTACATGCAATAGACACCAAGAACTTCAACCTATCCAAAAATCACATTTAAATAAATTCCATACAATCCAAAACATGTGTTTGAATTTAGAGACAAAAAAAACTTTAAACAATTCAGGCAGTGAATTGCTTGCAATCATCATTCTCAAACAATTAAAACAAATTTATTTAAACTCTAAAATTCTTAATAACAACTTATCAACATACAATACTATACCATAAAAATTCTCATCACCAAATAAAATCATTCAATCATACAAAAACATCACACAACAAAAAGTCCAACAATTTCACCGATGGAGTAGTCTCAAAACCTAGCCTTAATGAAAATTCAATAACACATAGAATTTTCACCAAATCATCACCAAACTTTCCACTCCATAACTTAACATATACATGAACATATTTGCCAAATTTCGTGCAAAATAACATTCATTTGCATTATGAAAAAAACCTATATTTTTATGGAACACAACTAATTAGCAACAATTTTCTGTGACTGGCAGAGAGAAGAAAATTCATATCTCAATATAGAAAAATCCAATGAATGTGAAATTTGCAGGAACATCTCACAACGCAAAAAGAACATCATACTTAAATTTCAGAGCAAACGGAAATTTCAAGGCAAATATATAGCAGTCGGATTAAGGAGGAGAAATATATTTCAGAAACACCAAAAAATGAGTTCTTACCTTAAACAAGTTTCTTCTCAAACTTCCTTGAATTTACCGCAACAAAATTTCAATATTTCTTTTAAGCATTTGCAAGAAAATAGAGGAGAGAAGAGGAGGAAATCGTGCCAAGAAGGAGAGAAAATGTCTGAGAAAATAGAGAGAGATATATCGTTTACATGAAAAGATGAAAATGGCATAAAAAGGAGGAGATATCTTTTCTATTATTTTAGAAATTTTCAGACTAAATCTATGGTAAATTCATGTGAGAATGGAGGGAAATAGGGGAAAGTCAAATTGATTGAGCTCCACTTACCATATTTCAACTTTCAAAATAGGAAACCACATCAAATCATCCAAATCATCATATAAGTCAAACCTTCCTATTACCAAAATTGAGGAATCAATCCAAAAATATGCCAATCAATCAAGATAAATCATTCACTTTTATCCAATCATTATAACTATCATTGTCACAAATTTTGGAGAGATTTTTGCCTACTGCTCGTCAGTAGTCTTCGGCTTGCCGACTGCTCAGTTCGGCCTGCCCAAGGCATGAGGTCCAGCCTGCTGAAGAAATTCCATCAGCCTGCCATTTCTTGATAGATAATTCGACCTGCCGAACTTGATGATCGGCTTGTCGAACTGCCTTACACATCAAAGTTTAAGAAAACATAATTTTATTATAAAATCATTATTAAACACACAACGTAAATGACATAAATACTTCAGCACATCGATTCCACATAACCGTCACGTGTCATAATACTTAAAATAAAATAGTTAATGTCATTATATCATACATCAAAAAAGAAAAATTATTTACGTCGTTACTCATCCGTTACATAAAAATTTGACGGGTGTTACATTTTTAAGTGTGGTATAACATGTAAGTTTCTCTCATTAAAACATTAAATCAACCTTATTCTCATATTTCATAGTGTACTCTGTAAGGTTATATATTTATTAAAAAATTCAACATGTATTATATAATTTATATAATTAAGGTGATTATACAGATTAAAAGATACTCAATTTGTAATCTGATTTGTACACATTTGCTTGGGACCCAATTCAAAACCAATCTATAATTTTCATAATCGAACCCAATCTAATCACACAAACTGAATTGTATTGAATGAATTAAAGGATTTCATAAACACCTGAAATTTCGCAAACATTTGAAAAGTTGTACTGTCATTTAAAAAAAAGTGACCACAATGATCGTTTGATTAATTTTCTCTTATTTTATAAAACAACCAACTAGATACTTAAAGCAATGTTGGTAACTTTTCTTTTTTGCTTAGCATGTGAAAATAAAATCCAAGCCGAGTTTTCTATTAAATAGCAAGCAAACATCATTTAATAATCCAATCTATGACGAACAAATCTTCAAAAACCAAAACAAAATCAAGCAACATGTTTACCAAACGGGCAAGTATAAAAAGGAAATCCAACATAATAATTAACCAACGGAGCATCATGTTCCCAATATTTATCACACCTTTGCACAAAAAGCAAAAAATCCTAGTGTTGGGTAATATTGGAATCGCTTAAGTTGCATTGAGTTCCATCACCTCCTTCATGCAGACACAGGGATTCTTTCTTCAAAAGCATTTGTGGAGTTCCTTTCTTTGAAACCTAGCATCTTGTTTAATCCCCCAATGTAAGACTTGATACTTGAAACAAAAATGTCCATTGCCACCCCGTTCCCACTGGAAAACAATGAGGGAAAAAAAAGTCAAGATTTATGCTCTATGGACCTACAAGCAAAACAAGCATGCCATACCTAATTGTTCAAGGAACCGGTTTGCCTGTTGAAGCATGAGTAGGTGAGTGAGTGTTTTCTCCCCGGATTAGGACACAGGTGGCAACAATTGCATTCATGCCCTCCGTGACAACATTCATGGAGTACTCAAGAAGAGTCACTGGTTCCTGTAGGATGCACGCAAATGGAAGAAGATTCCATTAAAAGACTATAGTAAACACCCAGCACTGGGGGAAAAAATGATGCACCTTAAAAGGTACTTTTGTGGTCCATCTTAATCTTATACGATAACATAACCTAGTAGATAAGATTCAACCTTTAAAATATTCCTAATAATTAACTGCATCCCATCACCATGTATTTTATAGTTCTTTGAGAAACATAGTTTTGTTAAATCAATCCTAAATTCCACCCACATAGACCAAAAGAATCTAATTACAAGCAAATCTAGAATCTATAGCATTAAATGGGAAAAATTTTTTATTTTCTGATTCTAACCTTCATAAAGAAATCAACAGCTTTATAAGCTGAATCCACCGGACCTGTTCCTACTGAACAGGCAATATGTCCTTTTCCATCCTCATCAACAAGCTTTACAATTGCGATTGCAAAATGTTTTAGAAAGAAAACTTATTCTAAACTGATTTTATTCATAAATGAGTAGAGTATATATAGGAGAGGGATAAAATCTCATATCCCTACAAATCAAGAAATAAACTAACTCGAGATTTTAGGCACGTAGGCCTTTATCCTAGAAACTTTATTTATTTTCAAATAAACATAATAACTAATTTCCTAACAACCGAATCTAACAGAGCAGGATTTCCACATTCCCCCTCGAGCTAGTATGTAGATATCATGCATTCCTAGCTTGCTAACTAAATCCTCGTGGTTTGGCTTCTGTAGTCCTTTTGTAAGGATGTCTGCCGTTTGTTCCCTGGTTGGAACATGTAGCACCTGCATTCTTCCACTCTCAATCTTCTTTTTAATAAAGTGACGATCAACTTCAACGTGCTTGATGTGGTCGTGGTGTACTGGATTGTGTGCGATGCTCACAGCAGCTTTATTATCACAATATACTCTCATATGATGAAGTGTTGTGAGCAACATTTGAAACCACGCTCAGTGGGAGAACATCTTATGAACACACATTTGACTGATTTTGGTCCAAGTTTGGATATGTGTTGGTTAGGTACATGGACAAAGGCACTACATTTGAAAGTTTTGAGAGATAGATCCGAGAGTGATCGATATGAGGGATAACTTTTTAACAAGACTGACAATGGTGAGTTAAAATTTAGTACTCTGGAAGGAATTTTGTTGATAAGATGTGAGGCTGTTAAAACTGCCCAAAGGTAGTTTTGTATGTTCATAGTGAACATTAAGGCCCTAGCAACTTCAAGGAGATGGCGATTCTTCTGTTCTAAGACACCATTTTGCTGTGGTGTGTCAAGACAAGAACTTTGATGTATTATTCCATTGGTTGCTAGACAATCACCTAGGAGTGAATTAAAATACTCTTTTCCATTATCAGTATGAAGTATTTAAATTGATGTTTGAAACAGATTTCTAATCATAGAGTGAAATATTTGAAAGGTTTTTTTTGCCTCAGATTTTTCTTTGAGAAGGTAGAGCCAACCAACTCTTGTGTGATCATCAATAAAGGTTATAAACCAACAATTTCTAGTAATATTTTTAACACGTGAGGGACCCCAGATATCACTATGGATCAAGGTAAATGGACAAGACACTTTGTAGGGTTTAGCTGGAAATGATGTTCGAGACTGCTTTGCCAATTGGCAAAAATCACAATGGAAAGAACTTGGATTTTTTGTAATAAAGAGAAATTTGGGTGGCCTAACCTATTGTGCCACAGTCTTATTACATCATCCCTAGAAATAAAGGAAGACACGGTTTCGGTATTCAAGGCTTGTTTCTCAGCATGTCCATCATTCCCAAAGAAGTAGAGTCCATCTTCCACTCTAGCAGTCCCAATCGTCTTCCCCAATCTTTGCTTCTACAATTTACGTTGAAAAGAGGAAAATTCAGCAATGCAGCCAAAGTATTTAGTTAGCTTATTAACAGAAATCAAATTGCAGTCTAGACCTATACATATGACTCTGATTTAAGAGTAATTTTGTTTGATAGTCGTATAGAACCTTTGCCTAGAATTGTAAAGTGGGTGCCATTAGCTACCTTTACTCGTGACCTCCCATGGCATGGTTGGTAAGAAGAAAATAATGAACGATTACCTATCATGTGATCTGTGGCCCTAGAGTCAAAGATCTAAGGCTATTACGTGTTTCATTATGCATTAAAAGCTATAGCTTTTTGTACAAAGCTGCATACTGTAGTGGTTGAATCAGTATTAGAGGGCGGACTAAGGAGTTTATGGAGCTATTTAAGCTGGCTCTTGCCCAAAGAAAACACTAACTTGTTCATCATTGGTACCCAAAGTTTCAGCCTTTCCTTCCTTGGTTACCTAATAGCCTTTACCTTTGTTGCTAGCCTCTTGTCTTAGCATTTGGAGGTCTGCCATGGAGATCCTAACATTTTTCTTGAGTGTGACATGTCTTGTTGTAGTGGGTGCACCAAGGACGTCCTCCACAAAAGTTATCCTTCGAATCTCCTCCTGTTGGGTCAAAGAAATTCTTAACCACCAGAGTAGTGGTCTCAGCAGGTCATTCTCTAGCTATTATGATAGGTTGGTCTCCTTTCCTAAGCATGACATGGCGTTTGCTTACCTCTTGTTGAACTTCAAAAAATGCTTCGCCAATGGATGGCAGTGGTCTTCGTCCCAAAATCCTCCTTTTGACCTTATCCAGGTCTTTATTCAATCCAGCTAAAAATTCATACAGACGTTCCTTATCAAGATGGTGTTTGAATTTGACATTTCTTTCTAACTCGCCCCAGTCTGCTTCATAATACATGTCAAGTTGCTGCTAGAGGGTCTAAAGAGAGTTATAATACTCTGTCACATCGAGGTTGCCTTGTCGCATGTCCTTGAGTTTGTTTTTGATCTCCAAGACTTGAGAGGCATTTTTGAGATCAGAGTAATTGTCCCACACTACATCCTAAATAGCTTTTGTTATGTGAAGGAAGAGGTAAGTACGATAGATGTGGGGCTCCATGGAATTGATTAACCATGCCATAATGGTTGAATTGTTGAGTTCCCATGAGGCGTATGAGGGATCACCAAGGCTAGGTCTTTGGATTTCTTCTATGATATAGGCCAACTTCCCAGGTCCACGTATCACCAAAAGAATGGACTAGGACCATTGCGGAAATTTTTTCTATCCAATTTGTGGTTTGTTATCTGCAGCAACTGGCCATCAAAGGATTGAGAAGTCACCATCATCTAGGCTGGAACTGGCTCTTGGGATGTCGTTGATGAGGACGTCCCCTAGTCTAAACTCAAAACCCTCTCCTTCGTGCTCAATTTTGTGAGTCAGAAAAAAAGAAGAAGAAGAAAGGCATGCGATAGAGCATATGGCTCTGATACCATAAAACGTTTTAGAAAGAAAACTTATTCTAAATTAACTTTATTGATAAATGAGTAGAGTGTATATAGGCGAGGGATAAAATCTCATATCCCTACAAATCAAGAAATAAACTAACTCTGGATTTTAGGCACACAGGCCTTTATCCTAAAAAATTTATTTATTTTCAAATAAACATGATAACTGATTTCCTAACAACCAAATCCAACAGAGCAAGATTTCTACATATGGACATTAATATCTACATACATTTATATTATATATGTGTGCATGCATGCATAAATGGATGGAAACTAAACTTTATCAATTACAAAACCTTGAGCAAAAGATTCCTAATGCCCAACACAAAACCGGCATCAGTGTTTCCAATTCTAGTAGTGAATTGGCCAAAAGCACTAGTAGTGCAGGTGTGAGAATCTATACCTAATAGGACCTAGAAATCATGGTAGAGTTTTATTGCTATATAAAGATGTGCTACCAAACTTCTTGACAAAAAGGCACAAAGAAATCGACTAAGATCGAAGAAACTGCACCTCTTCGGGTCTGCAATGACCTTTTTGACCAAGAGCAACATGGCATACACCTTTATAGTCTGGGTTATCCTACAAAGTATAAATCAAGCCCATTTCAACATTACGACCAAAAGTAAAGTATAATAGAAAAGGCACCTAATTGTGTGACTATGTAAGCCATACCTTAAAATTACTCAGATCCTTAATATCGTATAAGTACTTGATATTTTGTTCAGTGTAGAAATCCCTCAAGATGTCCACATTATGATTCACAAGTTCGTCGCTTGTAAATATATAATGGTCAGGGATGATTACTATCTTTTCACAGTCCCAAACCTTAATGTCGCAACAATTAACCACATATTAAAAAAAAGGTAAGCAATCTATTGTATCATCAATGGAAACATAAATTATAAAACAGCATATTAAAAATCATGACCGTAATAAAAATGTGATGTTGTAGAGAGTTGCTAAAATGAAATCTATCTCTTCGCATTAAACATTAGCATTCCTTGAACCCAACTTTAAGGTAGCAAACCAATTTTTTTTTACAAGCTTTTTGAAAATTTGAACCATTTGTCAATTTGTGCACACCATCCTTTTGTACAGCATACTAATCTTCTCCCTGTCATTTTTATTGGGTGTCCCCTAAGGAACAATTCCAAAATCACATTACCTCACTAATTAGGAAGACAAACTAATAAATTCCTCATATTTCTTAACATCTCTAACACGAACTACTCAAGTATTCATTTTCTGCTCCAACATAATAGGGACATCAAAACCATTTCAGCCGCTTACCTAAAACAATTGTTAAAAGACCTTAGTGTCTTGGCTGAACTCTTTCTTGAAGATTCCAAAGGAACCAGGGCCATAAACATCGTGGGTCATCAAAATATCAACATTAACCCAAATATTCTTATCTGGGCTCAACTGGGGTTTCTCAGAAGCCCTAGCCAAAATCTTCTCCATCATCGTCATCCCTGTCTTGACCAAAAAAGAAATCAACATAAACCCTTTATTAAAACCCACAAAACAAAAAAAATAAATAAATAAAAATAAACTAACCGAGCCAATGGTGCAGGGCTTACGCTCCGATTGCTGAGGCGTCATGACCGAGCAAATCTTCTTCAAGAAATTTGTTCTCTTGCATCTTTGAATCAAGAATAGAGACAACAAGGACAAAATAGAGAGACCCAACTCTTTCTGATAGATTAAAAAAAAAAGAAAACAAATTCAAACGAGGCTCATTGAAAATTTTTGTGAAAAATAAGAAAAATTCATGGAAAGTAACAAAATGGACCTTGTTGATGAAAGGAGCTAAAGTTAGGGTAATTGCATAGGAGGCCATGGGGGTTTGTTTGGTTTCCTCAAATTTGGGAAGCATTCTTTTCTTATTGAAAGTAACGAAATGGACCTTGTTGATGAAAGGAGCTGAAGTTAGGGAAATTGCTTAAGAAGCCATAGGGGTTGTTTGGTTTCGTCGAATTTGGGAAGTGTTCTCTTCTTTTATTTTACTTTTATTCTTTAAGTCTATATAATTTATTCTTCCAATCATTTAGGGCCTGTTTGTTTCGAGTATTATTTGGACTTAGTAGACTCAAATTTGGATTCGAGTATCAAGAATCCTTTGGATATGTGTTTGTTTCCCCCAGAAGCCACATCCTTTGAGTATCAAAAATCCAAGTTTTTAGAGTTCTCATCCCCCCTAAACTTTTGATACTTAGATATCTTTATTATAATAAAAACTAAAATTCTCCCCCTTATATTTAAGGAAAAAAAATCATAACTTCTTCGTTTGATATCCAATTGAGATGGTTCTTTTTTCATTGTGTTTCTAATGAAGAGAGGAATAAATTAAGATTGATATTGCATATTTTGGTGGATTAAAAAAAGGAATCAAAATTCAAACGAGGTTCATTGAAAATTTTTGGTGGACAAAAGAGGAAAATTCAAAGAAAGTAACGACATGGACCTTGTTGATGAAAAGAGCTGAACTTGGGCCAATTACGTAGGAAGCCATAGGGGTTGTTTGGTTTCATCAAATTTAGGAACAGATTCTGAGTTAACAGAGAGGTGGCATAACAAAAGTGAGTGAAAAGCAAGGGTTTGATTGGGATTTGTGGTGAGTTAGAGCTTGTGTCGATCACATGCCTCTCATTGGATAGCAACACACTAGATTATTGCCTTTAATTTACTATATGTTTTCAAAAAAGAACACCAAATAATGAATTAAAAAAATTGGCAAGTCTATGGTAGGGAGTCAAAAAATTCTCCATCGATAAGGGATGCAATTAACAATCACATGATTGAAATAAATAAAAAAAAAACAAATTAAACAGTTAAGGTAGAAAAATTTAGATAGACTCTTCCACACTAAATTTGATCAAAATTTCAAAAAAATCAAAATAATAGAAATTTGGGTAAAGAGCTCCTCATCCTTATCCAGCAACCTCCTCCTTCACCGACAACCTACTACATCTCAGCAACCCTAGACACGCCTACCACCATGAAGAGAAGGGGAGAAAAGGAAGAAAAGAGGAAGAAGAAGAACTGGCTAAAGAATGTTGAGCAGCGAGTGACGGTGCAGGGCTAATGGTGGAGATGGAAGGAGGAAGGAAGAACCATATTTGAAAAAAAATCAGTATTGGCCCACTCCCAGACATGCACAGTTATCAAATGGGGCTTCCCCTGTCTCTTAGGATTGATTAGCCCATGTGCAAGTGCCATTCACATGGAACCTTTCCGTTTTTCGGCCTTCAAAGTTCTCGTTTGAATATTAGCTACTACCACCAAGATCAGCACCAACGGCCACTTTGCACGGGCTTGCACCCTAGGTTTTGCAGCAACTGTCGCATCCTCCTACTCATTAAGGCGACAGTTGGGTATAGGTTGCATGCTTTAACGCCATCCATTTTCAGGGCTAGTTGATTTGGCAGGTGAATTGTTACACACTCCTTAGCAGATTTTCACTTCCATGACCATCATCCTACTGTCTTAATTGACCAACACCTTTTGTGGGATCTAGGTTAGGGGGCAGTTGGGCATTGTAACCTGGCTTCTAGTTCATCCTGCATTGTCAGTTCTACTTACCAAAAATGGCCCACTTGGAGCTCTCGATTTTGTGGCATGGCTCAAGAAACAGCCACGCCATCCCACCTATTTAAAGTTTGAGAATAGGTCGAGGGCGTTGCGCCCGTGATGCCTCTACTCATTATCTTTACCTTATAGAACTCGTCTATAGGCTCACCTAGTGGGGTGATAGTTATCTTTTTGAAATATGGTTCTTCCTTCCTCCTTCCATCTCCACCATCAGCCCTTCACCGTCACCCGCTGCTCGGCACTCTCCAGCTAGTTCTTCTTCTTCCTCTTTTCTTCCTCTTCTCCTCTTTTCTTCTTATCTTCCTCTTCTCTTCATGGTGATGGGTGTGTCTAGGGGCTGCTGAGATGTAGTAGGTTCCCGGTGAGGGAAGAGGTTGCCAGAGAGGGAAGGAAAGCTCTTTACCTAAATTTCTATTATTTTGATTTTTTGAAATTTTGATCAAATTTATTGTGGGAGAGTCTATCTAAATTTTTGTATCTCAATTGTTTGATTTGTTTTTTTTTTATTTATTTCAATCATGTGGTTATTAATTGCATCCCTTACTGGTGGAGAATTTTTTTGCCCCATACCATAAACTTGCTAATTTTTTTATTCATTATTTGGTGTTCTTTTTTGAAAATGTATTATTGATTTAAGGCAATAATCTAGTGTGTTGCTATCCAATGAGAGGCATGTGATCGACCCAAGCTCCAACTCACAACAAATCTTGATCAAACCCCTGTTTTCTAGTCACTTCTACTGCGCTGCCTCTTTGTTAACTAAGAATCTGTTCCCAAATTTGACAAAACCAAACAACCCCCATGGCTTCCTATGCAATTGGCCAACTTTAGCTCATTTCCTTAACAAGGTCCATTTTCGTTACTTTCCATGAATTTTCCTCATTTTCCACCAAAGTTTTCAATGACCCTTGTTTGAATTTTGTTTCTTTTTTTTTAATCCACCAAAATATGTAATATGGATCTTAATTTATTCTAGTCTTCACTAGGAACACAATGAAAAAAGAATCATCTCAATTGGATATCAAATGAAGAAGTTATGATTTTTTTCCTTAAATATAAAAGAGAGAATTTTAGTTTTTACCATAGCAGTGATATCTAAATATCAAAAGTTTGGGGGGGATGAGAACTCTAAAAACTTATATTCTTGATACTCAAAAGATTTGGATTTTAGGGGAAAAAACACATATCCAAAGGATTCTTGATACTCGAATTCAAATCTGAGTCCATTAAGTCCAAATAATACTCGAAACAAATAGTCCCTAAGTGATTGGAAGAATAAATTATGGAGACTTGAAAAATAAAAGTAAAAGAAAAGAAGAGCATGCCTCCCAGGTTCAACAAAACCAAACAACCCCCATGGCTTCCTACACAATTGCCCTAACTTCAGTTCCTTTCATTAACAAGGTCCATTTCGTTACTTTCCATAAGAAGAGAACGCTTCCCAAATTTGACAAAACCAAACAACCCCTATGGCTTCCTATGCAATTGCCCTAACTTTAGTTCCTTTCTTCAACAAGGTCCATTTCGTTACTTTCTATGAATTTTCCTCATTTTCTACCAAAATTTTCAATTACCCTTGTTTGAATTTGTTTCTTTTTTTTAATCCACCAAAAAGAGTTGGGTCTCTCTGTTTGTCCTTGTCATCTCCATTCTCGATTCAAAGATGCAAGAGAACAAATTTCTTGAAGAAGATTTGCTCAGTCATGGCGCCTCAGCAATCGAAGCGCAATCCCGCCACCACTGGCTTGGTTAGTTTATTGTTATTTATTTATTTATTTTGTTTATGGGTACTTTTGTTTTGTGATTTTTAATAAAGGGTTTGTGTTGATTTTTTTAGGTCAAGACGGGGATGATGATGATGGAGAAGATTTTAGCTAGGGCTTCTGAGAAACCCTAGTTGAGCCTAGGTGAGAATGTTTAGGTTAATGTTGATATTTTGATGACCCACGATGTTTGTGGCCTTGGTTCCTTTGGAATCTTCAAGAAAGAGTTTGGCCAAGACCCTAAGGTAATTGTTCTTTTAACAATTGTTTTACGTAAGTGGCTGAAATGGTTTTGATGTCCCTATTATGTTGGAGCAGAAAATGAATACTTAAGTAGTTTGTGTTAGAGATTTTAAGAAATATGAGGAATTTATTAGTTTGTCTTCCTAATCAGTGAGGTAAGGTGATTTTGGAATTGTTCCATAGGGAACATCCAATAAAAATGACAGGGGGAAGATTAGTATGCTATACAAAAGGATGGCGTGAACAAATTGCGAAATGGTTCAAATTTTCAAAAAGCTTGTAAAAAAATGAGGTTTTGGTACTTTGAAGTTAGGTTCAAGAAATGCTAATGTTTAATGTGAAGAGATAGATTTCATTTTAGTAACTCTCTACAACATCACATCTTTATTACGATCATGATTTTTAATATGCTGTCTTATAATTTATGTTTCCATTGATGATATAATAGATTGCTTACCTTTTTTTTTAATATGTGGTTAATTGTTTCAATTTGAGTGATTTCTACACTAAACAAAATATCAAGTACTTTTACGATATTAAGGATCTGAGTAATTTCAAGGTATGGCTTACATAGTCACACAATTATGTACCTTTTCTATTATAGTATACTTTTGGTCATAATGTTGAAATGGGCTTGATTTATACTTTGTAGGAAAACCCATACTATAAAGGTGTATGCCATGTTGCTCTTGATCAGGAAGGCCATTGCAGACCTAGAGAGGTGCAGTTTCTTTGATCTTAGCTGATTTCTTTGTGCCTTTTTGTAAAGAAGTTTGGTAGCGCATCTCTATATAGCAATTAAAAGTCTACCATGATTTCCAGGTCCTGTTAGGTACAGATTCTCACACCTGCACTGTTGGGGCTTTTGGCCAATCCACTACTAGAATTGGAAACACTGATGTTGGTTTTGTGTTGGGCATTGGGAAGCTTTTGCTCAAGGTTTGTAATTGATCAAGTTTAGTTTTTGTCCATTTATGCATGCATGCACACATATATAATATAAATGTATGTAGATATTAATGTCCATATGTAGAAATCCTGCGCTATTAGAGTCGGTTGTTAGGAAATCAATTATCATTTTTATTTGAAAATAAATAAATTTTTTATGTAAAGGCCTACTTGCCTAAAATCTAGAGTTAGTTTATTTCCTGATTTGTAGGGATATGAGATTTTATCCCTCTCCTATATACACTCTGCTTATTTATCAATAAAGTTAGTTCAAAATAAGTTTTCTTTCTAAAACGTTTTATGGTATCAGAGCCATACACTCTATCACATACCTTTCTTCTTCTTCTTCTTCTTCTTTTGACTCACGATGATAAGCACAAAGGAAAGGGTTCTGAGTTCAGACCAGGAGTCGTCCTTAGCAACAACGTCCCAAGCGCCAGTTCTAGCCTAGTTGATGGCGACTTCTCAATCCTTTGATGGCCAGTCGTTGCAAATAACAAACCATAAATTGGATGGAAAAAATTTCCTCCAAGGATCCCAGTCCATTCTTTTGGTGATACATGGATGTGGCAAGATGGCCTATATCACAGGAGAAATCCAAAGACCCAGCCTTGGTGATCCCTTGTTTAGCTCATGGGAACTTAACAATTCATTCATTATGGCATGGTTAATCAATTCCATGGAGCCCCACATCAGTCACACTTACCTCTTCCTTGGCATAGTCTCTGATCTTGAAAATGCCTCTTCAAGTCTTTGAGATAAAAAAAAAACTCAAGGACATACGATAGGGCAACCTCGATGTGATAGAGTATTATAAGTCTCTTCAAACCCTTTGGCATGAACTTGACATGTATTAAGAAGCAGACTAGTGCGAGCTAGAAGGAAATGTCAAATTCAAACACCATCTTGACAAGGAATGTCTGTATGAATTTTTGGCTGGATTAAATAAAGACTTGGATGAGGTAAGAGGGAGGATTTTGGGGCGAAGACCACTGCCATCCATTGCCGAAACATTTTTTGAAGTTCGACGAGAGGCAAGTAGACGCCATGTCATGCTTGGAAAAGGAGACCAACCTATCATAAAAGCTAAAGAACGACCTACTAAGACCACTGCCTTGGCGGTTAAGAATTTCTCTAACCGAACAGGAGGACATTCGAAGGATAACTTTTGTAGAGGACGTCCTTGGTGCACCTACTACAACAAGATAGGCCACACTCAAGAAAAATGCTGGGATCTCCATGGCAGACCTCCAAATGCCAAGACAAGAGGCTAGCAACAAAGGTAAAGGCTACCAGGTAACCAAGGAAGGAAAGGCCGAAACTTTGGGTACCAAGGATGAACAAGTCAGTGTTTTCTTTGAGCAAGAGCCAGCTTAAATAGCTCCATAAACTCCTTAGTCCACCAGCCAATACTGATTCAACCACTGCAGTATGTAGCTTTACGCAAAAGGCTATAGCTTTTCATGCACAATGAAACACGCATCAACCTTGGATCTTTGACTCTAGAGCCACAAATCATATGACAGGTAATCGGTCATTATTTTCTTCTTACCAACCATGCCATGGAGGTCACGGGTATAGGTTGCTGATGGCACATACTCTGCGATTCTGGGCAAAGGTTCAATACGACTATCAGACAAAATTACTCTTAAATCAGTGTTATACGTTCCTGGTCTAGACTACAATTTGATTTCTGTTAATGAGCTGACTAAAGACTTTGGCTACATTGCTGAATTTTCCCCTTTTCAATGTAAATTGCAAGGACAAAGATCGGGGAAGACGATTAGGATTGCTAGAGTGGAAGATGGACTCTACTTCTTTGGGAATGATGGACATGCTGGGAAACAAGCCTTGAATACCGAAACCATGTCTTCCTCTGTTTCTAGCAATGATGTAATAAGATTATGGCACAATAGGTTAGGCCACCCAAATTTCTCTTACTTAAAACGATTGTTTCAAAATTTTTTTATTAGTAAAATCTGAGTTCTTTCCATTGTAATTTCTGCCAATTGGTAAAGCAGTCTCGAGCCTCATTTCTAGCTAAACCCTACAAAGAGTCTCATCCATTTACCTTGATCCATAGTGATATCTGAGGTCCCTCACGTGTTAAAAGTATTACTAGAAATCGTTGGTTTATAACCTTTATTGATGATCATACAAGAGTTGGTTGGCTCTACCTTCTCAAAGAAAAATCTAAGGCAAAAAAAACCTTTCAAATATTTCACTCTATGATTAGAAATCTGTTTCAAACATCAATTCAAATACTTCATACTGATAATGGAAAAGAGTATTTTAATTCACTCCTAGGTGATTATCTAGCAACCAATCGAATAATACATCAAAGTTATTGTCCTCACACCCCACAGCAAAATGGTGTCTTAGAATAGAAGAATTGCCATCTCCTTAAAGTTGCTAGTGTGGTGTCCGGCCCGGCGTACTCCCTCAAGCCTCCATAGGACCCACCTTGCGGGGCCCCCAGACTTATGGCTCTTATTAGTAGACCATCCCCGTGCCGCCCATTCATCCGTACTGTCCCCTCTGGGTCCTTCTGACCCCTCAGGGTTTTTCTTTTGCGTCCCTCGAGTTCAAACCTCAAACCTCCCTTAAGAGGTTCTTATTTCCATCTCGAGTACCAATTGAGTACCAATTGAGCTCAATTGGTACTCGAGAAGGAATAAGAACCTCTTAAGGGAGGTTTGAGGTTCAAACCTGAGGGATGTGAAAGAAAAATCCTGAGGGGCCAGAGGGCCCCAAAAGGGACAGTACGAATGAATGGACGGCACGGGGATGGTCTACCAATAAGAGCCATAAGTCTAGGGGCCCCGCAAGGTGGGTCCTATGGAGGCTTAAGGGAGTACGTCCGGGCCAGACGCCACAATAAAACGCGCGTTTTATTGTGGCGTCTAGCCCAGGCGTACTCCTTTAAGCCTCCATAGGACCCACCTTGTGAGGCCTCCAGATTTATGGCTCTTATTGTTAGACCATCCCCGTGCCCCCCACTCATCTGTACTGTCCCCTCTGGGGCTCTCTAGCCCCTCAGGGTTTTTCTTTTGCGTCCCTCAGGTTCGAACCTCAAACCTTCCTTAAGAGGTTCTTATTTCCTTCTCGAGTACCAATTGATCCTGAGGGACTAGAGGGCCCTAGAGGGGACAGTACGGATGAGTAGGCAGCACCGGGATGGTCTACCAATAAGAGCCATAAGTCCGGGGGGCCCG
>CAMOHE010047254.1:12311-29878 GCA_946598075.1 Artocarpus hirsutus | reverse complement strand
AAGTTCCCATGAGTGATGATGTTGCGCTTTCTCCAGATGACCATAAGACCCCGTAAATCTCCACTGATTACCGTCCGTAATTTTCACAAAAGAGTCAATATGGTATCTCGAATAACTCTCCACTTCAACATCCTCCCCCAATTGCCAAAGAGAAATAATTCCACCACTTTTTCCAATACTATCAGCATGAAAAGCACCATGGGACAACTTATGCTAGCAGCTCAACCACATAATTTAGTTTCTGAGAGAAAAACTAGAACAGGAGAATAGCTACGAATAGCTATCTGAAGTTTGTCGAACGCTTGCAGGCTCCCCAGCCCACGGGCGTTCCAAATTGGGAAACTCATGCTCCCAGTGGGGTTGCACCGTAACCTCTGCCTATGCACCGCAACCTCAGCCTGTCTAGAAACATTAGCGGCCTTGCCGAGAGCAATTAGCTTCTTTTCTCCACCCTCATCCTCGAAACCATCAATTTTCTTGTTTGACAAAGCCTTACTCAGATTCTTCCCTCTCCCTTTTTCGTTAGATCCACCCTTATTAATTCTTGGAATAGTCAAATTAGGTTTAGACATCTAACATAGAATCCACACCTGCATAGAAGACAAATGAATTTGTATGATGAACAACAGTGCCATGCACGCAATCACACATACCTGGAATCAAAGATGGATTGTCGCGTTTATCTTCTGTTCGGTTCCCTTTAGGCGATATTAGATGATCCATATCAGCATTATTTTTAAAAGTCAAGTGCAAATGGTGTGGCTGCCCCTTTCCATCTAAAGCGTCAACGTCATTTGAATTCTTAAAAATCACGTGTACTGCGTGACTTCTCCTTCCCAATTGGAACGTCTGACTCAGCATCCAAATTTTTATTAGCAATAACTGTCTTTTTGAGACCATGGGAAATCGTCGCAGGCTCCACCGATTATCAATTTAAATTGTCTGCAACAACCCACCCAGAATCCAAAAAGTTCCCCCCAAAAACCGCTTCTGCAACACCGCATCATGGATAGGATCTTCAAGGACACCACCCAGACATCGGTTCTACAGAAGCTTCCATCTGCCGCCCTAAGCTGACCAAACTAAAAACCTCTCACCAGTCTCCCACCACATTGTAAAGTCACCCGTTCTGGTCTGTCATACCTTTTTTCCTTTAACCAATCGCCGTAAGGAAGCGGTTCTGCCATATGTAATCAACCATACTCGCCACACAATAATCCTTTAAAATATGCCCTTCTACCACACCAATAACATAAATCTTGGAGCTTTTCATATCTCAGATTAACCCAAACGATCGGAGCATTAGGTCCCAATTGCATTATTGTATCCCTTCTGATCGGTGTTGAGATGTCAATCCGATTACGAATTTGTAAGAATTTTACTCAATGCCTCTTGTTTTTATTGGTTCATACAGAGACAAAATTCCCTAAATCATCACAAATTGCCTCTCTAGTCTCCGGTAGCCTCGCATCAAGAGGCAAACAATGCGCTTGAACCGAGAATGTTGTATAAAAGAAATCGACCATGTTAATTTGTTCCAATTATCCATTTTCTTCAAAACCAACAGTGAAAGAGCAAAGCACTGAGGCTTTCACCGTCTAAACCCCATCCTTTCCTTTAATGTCTTCAAAAGAAAAGAGAAAGACATGCCCTGAAACTTGCCAAATTTCCAAACCCTTTGCAATTCGCCAGACAATTGTCATTGTAGACTTAAAGGCTCCCTTGTTAAAAGCCTTCCAAGTCAACAACCGGCCGAGAAGAATCGACTTCATTTCAGCTCTGCCTTGTTCTACAACGTCCTCTTCCTTCCCAGTGATGGAGAGAGTCTTCCATATGAGAACAATCTCCTTCATACTCGTAAAAACCAAGAGAGAAACACAACACCACTCTCGTTAAGACAGCAAAACACAAAAGGTGTGTTTGGTTTATGGTTCAAATTACGGTTTGAATTATTTTGTTACAGTATTTTCTTTTACAAAAAGAAAACCCTCACACACAATGACGAGAGAAACACACCTCCAATAGGAACAAAACACTATGGTTTAGTTTGTTATTGTATTTGATACTATAATTAATTAATAATAGACTTTTCTTCTTTTTTTTAAAAAAAGAAAAACTACAAACCAAACAAAATTTAGAAGGTCCGTTTGGTAAATGGATTCGAATTAGTGATTTAATTTGAGCTAATGTAATTTGAATTAGGATTTAAATTAGTGATTTGAATTGTTATTTGAATTGAAGTTTGAATGTGCATTTAAGTTTTAATCTAAGTATGAAATAAAATTGAAACTTGTGTTTGGAGAGGTAGTGAAAATTATTTTAATTTATTAACAAATATAATAAAATCTTAATGTTAATGATCCTAAAAAATATGCAATATAGATTTTAATTTATTTCTTTATTCATTAAGAACACAATGAAATGAAAATCATCTTAATTGAATATCAAGTAAAGAAGATATAATTTTTTTCATAAATATAAAAGAAAAAATTTGAGTTTCTACTGTAACAAAAATATTCATCAAAGTTTAAAAGTTAAAATTTTAAAAAATACACAAAATATTTAAATTAAAAAAATATATATATTTAAAAAATTATTTATATTTAAATTTAAATTTAAGTTTATTAAATTTAAACAATATATAAAACAAACAGCCCCAAAATCGCTTGGTGCCTTTCAAAATTCAAATTAGACCTTCAGTGTGACAGTAAATCACAGCCAAGTGACATGGCAACACCCCTTAAAAAGAACCGCCATCTCTTTCCCTCCCATTTCAAAACCCAAACCAAAAAAAAAAAAAACAAAACCAGTTTTCGAAAATCTCCATTTTTGTGTCCTACAGAGATGGAGAAACAGCTTCGCTCAAGCCTCCAATCCTCAGCCGAAGAATTCCTCTCTTCAGCCACAAAATTTTCTCTCAAATCCTCGAGATCGGCTCTCAAAACCCTAATTTACCACATCGACGCCTCCTCCGACCTCCCTTCCTCCCTCCCTTTCTCTCTCCACCGTTCCATTTCTCTCTCTATCCCCTCCTTCCACAACCCTACCTCTCCCCGCTCGCCGCCGACCAAGCGCAACCGGAGATCTTCCAGGCGCTTCGATCGCCAGCCTTGCCCAGACCGAGACGACGACGAGAAGAAGCAGAGGATTAGTCAGAGCCTCCAGGTCTTCGCTTACGTCACCCGGCTGTGCGTTTCGCACCCGAAGAACTCGTTTTCACCGGCGGATTTGCTCGCCGGAGCTCAGTTGCTGCACGATAACCTGATAAGTTTCGAGTCGGACCCGGCGTTGTCGTCGGAGGTCGCGAATTTGTGCGAGGACTGGTGGAAGGAGGACCTTCCCGGGCGGGAATCGCTGATTTCTCAGTCCCTCCCTTTCTTTCTCTCGAGGTCGTTGACGTCGACGAAGAAGCAGGACGTGCACAGAGTCTACGCCCTCCGCGAGGCCTTCGCTTTGTTCGATTTCGAGGACGAGAGCATTGAAGACCTCAAGCAATTGATAATCCGGTGCGTGGTTGCGCCGTTGTACATGAAGACGGAGGAAGGGCGGCGATTCGTCGCTTTTGCGTTTGGATTGAGCCGTCAGCTGCTAAAGGAATTGCTGGCGATGATTCGGTCTCAAATCCCGTTGGGCGGAAAATCGATGCTTGAGGCTTATGGCGACGTCTTGTTTCGAGCTTGGAAGGTAGCAGAGGAAAACTGCAGAGATGAGATAGAGAATCGGTTTCTGCAGGAGTTGATTGAGGGCGCCATCCATGCGAGAACAGAATCACTTGCTGCTTCTGTTAGGAGGGTTTTAGGAGCGTTTATTAACCAGCGGACCACCAATGGCGTTGAGAAACTCCTTTTTAGGATCTCTGAAACATTGATTTTTCGGTCTCTACAGGTATTCGATTTTTTCATGTTTGTGAGTTGTTAATGATATGTTGATTACAAAACTATTCGTGAACCGTGAGGCTTGGGATGATTGATTTATCACTTGGTAGAGTAGACTGGAAGAAGAGTACGATTTCTTATAAGTTAGAGCGGCATCTATGAGATATGAATTCATTCTTGTAAGAAGGTCGGCAATTGTAGTGTCATAGATGTATCTCCTTTAGTCTTCTCAGTGGTTTTCCTATCAGCGTAGTTAAGGAGACATGGCTAATAACAACTTCAAAGCATCAAAATGAAAATCTCGAGGCTAGTTTGGTCGTGTCCATTGAAATGTTACTTGCTTTGTGAAAAAAAATTAGCAGGATAAATGCCATTTTGGCAGTTTGTGTTAGATGGTGTATATATGGACTTATCAGTGATTTTCTATTACACTTGCAAGTTATAGAACAAATCAATCTTCTAGCAAAAAGTATTGATCTTAATCACCAAATTCTTTTTGATTGCAAGAAGTTACATGATCACATGTTTCAATTGCAGGTTGCAAACCCAAATGTTCGTAAAAATGCACTGCATTTGCTTCTGGACTTGTTCCCTCTCGAAGATCCTGATTCCACGAAGGACGTCAAAGACACATTGCTTGGTAAACAATTTTATTTGTTGGAGAAATTGCTTGTGGACGACTGTCCAGATATAAGGGTTGTTGCAGTGGAAGGTTCTTGTCGCATTCTTCATTTATTTTGGGAAGTCGTCTCATCACAAACCATCACAAAGATGTTAACAAAAATTTTTAATGACATGTCTCATGACATATCCAATGAAGTCAGGCTTTCTACATTGAACGGCGTTATATATTTACTTGGCAATCCACAGTCTTATGAAATTCTTAAAGTGCTTCTACCCAGATTGAGGCATTTGATACTTGATAATGTCCTTTCAATACGAAGAGCTGTGATAGATCTTCTCCTTGTTATACGGGATATTCAGAATTTCCAGTTTAATAAGGTATAGAAAGTCCCAAAGTTATACTCTATCATAGATCTTATTTCTTTTGTCTCTCTTACTGTTGGTTGATAGATTTTATTTTCTTTTTGTTTATTTCTTTCTTACGTAGGTGGTGGACTTAGATGTGTTATTAGACGCACTTGCAAATGATCAACCTGACATTGCTCAGAAAATTACAAGACTGCTCATGCCCTCTTATTTTCCTTCTAAGGCATCTACTGAGGAGGCTTGTAACCGCTGCCTTGCACTTATAAAAAGGTCTCCAATGGCTGGAGCCAGGTTCTGTGAGTTTGCTGTATTAGAAGGTGCATCTCATAAGTCTCAAACAGAACTTGTCAAAGTGCTCATTAACTTGGTTGTGACTCTTGATCGGTTGCATGGCAATCACATTGAGGGTTTACTTCTTGCTGCTGCCAACCTTTGCAGCTCACTTGCCAGCGAGCCTACTTACAAGAGTGCTCTTAAAGAGCTATGTGTTGGCCAAAAGTTAAAGTGTTTGTTTGCCAGAGCGCCGACTAGGCGTGCTCAGTCTTCCATATTCAAAATTGCATCCACCATATCTGTTGAGGAGGTTGATGTGCTTCTTGATGGATGCATGGGTTTGATCACAAATTGTATTGGTTTATCTGGAGATGTAGAAAGGCAAGCGGAAGTGAGGTC
The DNA here is from genome assembly GCA_946598075.1 of Artocarpus hirsutus. Classification (NCBI taxonomy): domain Eukaryota; kingdom Viridiplantae; phylum Streptophyta; class Magnoliopsida; order Rosales; family Moraceae; genus Artocarpus; species Artocarpus hirsutus. Next base: position 24,341 of record CAMOHE010047254.1, on the reverse strand, counting down.
TGCTCACCATTTATTGCTGTCTTGTGGTAGGCTTGATTGTATGTTTGAAGTCCTAACTTCACTTTTACAGAGAGCTGCTGATCATTGCCATATTAAATATGGTACTGAAGTATCAAAATTGGGTGTTTCTTCTGTGAAAAGAAAGAATAGTAAGTCCTCCAGCAAAATTTCTAAATGGAAACACCTTGGTGGAAAAAAGGCATCCACTTTTGAAGAGGAATATTCAGTTTGTGTAGGAATAGCATGGCAAATTAGAGATTTGCTTAAGTTGGACGATACTAGGAAAGCTGTATTAAAATCTCAACAACTAGAACCAGTATTTTTAGCTTTAAAGGTCATCTCTCATGTTAGCATTTTGCAGTCTTTGCACTGTGATTACATGGACATCTCTCCCGTTTTGGCATATACAATGCTTTCTTTGCACATGACTATGGAAAATATTAGTATGAGTAGTTCAAAAGATTGCAGTGGCAAAAGGAATGGGAGCTCTCATTCTTCAGGATCAAATCTGAAGGTAAGTACTATTTCTCATACTTTTTTTAAAATTTAAATTCCTTGTTTCACTCTTTCTTGTGATCAATTTAAGAATAGGTCTTCGATGTGGAATAATATTATGATAGGTCTAGCATTTGTTAGCTATTTGTTCAATGTGAATTCTTTATCTAATATGGAACTATTTCTTATGCTCTCAGGTACTCTTTAGTTCTGTTGTGTTGATTACGTTTGACGTTTTTAGCTCTGAATCTCCCTGTGCCATTTTCTGAATTTTTATTATTTAAAAAAAAAAACAGATTTTAGAGCATTATATTGTATTGTACATTACTGACAGATAATACTAGTTGTATCCATCAATCACCATCCTGTATATTCATTGATTGGTGCTTCACAGTGCTTTTAGTCCTAGTGTTAATCAAAATGCTTAAGATCAAAGAGATGAATTTTCGCCTTTGCATCTCTGCGTTCACGTCCTATGAATGAAAATCATTCAGATCTCTTGTCCTTGTTCTGCTTGAACTTTTGTTATCATGACTACTACGTACCTCTTTGTCCTATTAAGTATCAATTTTATTCTCTGTTCAGCAGACAGTTTTGGAACAGACACTGGTTCACATGCTCAACTGTACAGAGAAACTATTAGGAGCAGGTGACTCTAAAAAGTCTGGGAAATCACAACCAGAATCTAAGCATTCCAAAAATATTCGTAGACCAAGGCAGAAAGAACATGAAGCAGATGCCACTGGTCAACGTGATGCTGGTAAGTACTGAAGAAGCGAAAAACGCACAATCCCATAACATGTTTGCTTTTATACTTCATTGAATGTTGTTCTGAGCACTTTTAGTTATGTACTCAAACAAATTTTTAAGTGAAACTCTGTTGTCAGTGAATAATACTTGAAAGCACATTTACGCAGGGTCCGACATTACTGAACCAAAGAGGTTGTCAAATAAGGTGAAAATGCTTACCGCAGTTCTCCAATTCATGACTGATGCTGCTGTTATGGGTTTTGTTTTTCATAATCACGAGTGGGTATTAAAGTTCACATCGGACTATTTTCGATACATCGCGTCCACTTTAAAGAAACAGCATAATAAGAGAATTCATTTTGAAGAGGAGGAATTGAAGGGTACAGTTCTGTGTCTAAAGAGCTCCTTCACATATGCAGCAAAATTACTCAGTTTGGCTTTGAAAGACACTACAGAAGATTCACCACCTCAAGCACAAGCTTTTGTTCTTGCCAACGACATGCTTGATATGATCACATCAATTGAACTATACTGGGGCGCAGGTTATGCTGCCCGGCTTGTGGCAGCAGCCAAGCCTTGGCTACCTGATTTGGTTCTGGCATTGGGATCCAAGCACATTCTGGAACAGACTCGGGGAGAATTAGAACAAAAGACTCCAACTGATTACATCAGGCTTCATTTTCCATCATGGCTTTTGGTTTTATCAAAGACAGAGCTATCTGAGCTGAGGAAAATTGGCCTTGAAGAGGATGATGACGGAGATTCAGAACTAGAGGAATGTCCTGCTTTCAGGAAACTTGTGGAATCGATTCTCCTGTTGGTGAAGAGAAATCCCATTGTCCTCGATGCTGTCGGGCAAATTTTCTTGATTGCCTCTCTAGTTGGGTTGGAAGGGAAGGATTATGGGTTGGTTTTAGGACTTCTACACTTTGTATGTGTGAAGTTATATAGACATGATTGCAAACAGAGTGAGACATTGTTGGCTTTGCTGCAAGAAATCTATCCTCACCTTGAGAGACATATAGAAGAAGAGAGTCATGAAGATGCAAGGCAAAAATTAGAGAATGCGAAGGCATTGCTCAGACCATTTTGTTACAAAACGGGGAACTTGTTTTCTGAGGCGGATGAATAGATGGCTAAAATCAGGCAAGTGAGGTGGATGAATTAATCGATGATTGTTTACATCTTTTATTTTTTTTAAAAAAAAAACCGTATCAGGAGGGAAAATGTGCATAGTTTTACAGACAAAACTGAATGATATTTGTCTTGCAATGCTAAGTGAACACCAAATTTGAATTTTGATGATTGTTAGAAAAAGGTGATGTCTTCTTGTTAAGCATGATAATTGTAATTTTCCAGTTGCACTTGAAGCTGAATTGTAAATCGTAGAACTAGTCTTTGAGCCTTTTGTGTTCCACCCGATTTAATAATAGTCTGCTTATTTCAACTAGAATTACCTGAAAAGCAAATTCCCATATGGAGAGTGTATTTTGCAAAAGTTCAACAGGTCTGTTAAGATATGGTTTATTCACATGTTAATTCCAACATTTACTAGAAATAGAGCGGTTGAACTTACATGTCAATTAGGATAAGACAATAAAAATATTCCATTATTAGAAATTAGAACATACACATAACCCAAAAAGCTTGCCATTTTTCTAAGCAAATGGCTAGACCCTCTTTGAAGAATGAGAAGAGATTTGGATAGTCCAATTCTCTTCCTCAGTGCTCTGACTATAGTTATATCTAAAAGCTCTAAAACTAACAACACAACAAATGAATGTAATTCAATTAGTTACATCTAACTTTTGGTTCAAACAGGGATCATCTTCAAACCAGCAGCCACGGGCATTCCTAAAAACACGATGCATACGCTTAGAAACCACTGTGAGAAAGCGAGGGGAGAAGTGTTGGCAAATGTTCCAAGGAACTCGATGATAATGATCTGAAAGATAACAGTGCATGTGAGATACAAACACATAGTTGTTTAATATGCCCATGAAAACAATTATTTCCCCTATTTCACGTGAGCTTATTGTAACTTATATTGCAACGGTTTCTTATTCAAACCAATTTAATTGTTATAACGGTTTTACATAAATGGTTTCATATTTATGTTTCCATTAAATTATAATAAAATCTAGCCTGCTAACTCATTATTGAACTGTTGCGAGAAATCTACAAGTGCATAGAATCGTAGACAAGTAATAAAGAGTGAGTAGAGTATCGTTCCCACGAGGATTGCGTTAATGTAATTAAGTACTGAAATTGGTTAACTCTAAAATTATTTGAACAATCAAATATAAAATAGAAAAAATTACAAAACAAAAAAATATAAACGAAAATCTAAATAATAAAAGACTAGGGCATCCGATTTCACCTAAATTAATCCTATTCAAATTATCTAATTTAATCAACTGATGTTTACTCCTATGCTAATAATGAATTTCTCTTAGGTAGTCATTAATCTTTCTCAAGCATTAATAATTTATCCCAGTTAGCAAATTTTCTACATCTCTGTAAAACTCTAAACTTACTAAGATTCATTAAGAACAAGAAATTCATAGTATTACACAAGTCTCATGGATATCTCTATCCTATGATGATCTTATGGCATTCAATCATTATCTAATTTAGTTATCACTTCTCAGCCTCAAATTAAATCACAAATCATGCAAAAGGTGCGCAAACTTTTGCAAGCATTAAGATTAAATTAAACACTCAGCATAGATAATGAATAAATATCGAATTGAATTAAATTAAATAAAAATGAACATTCGTAATCCGGCTACATCGCAGCCTTAGAATGGTAAAAATTAGTTCCTAATGAAACTAAAAACAATCCTAAACAATGTCTTAAACATGAGGAGTAGAAGAAAAGAACTGTATGTTTGGATAGAAAGATGGATTTCTGTCTCCGGGTTACACCGATCTTCTTCTCCAAAGTAGTGAGTTCTTCCTTCTTTTTTTGCAAGTTCTCTCTATCAAAATTCGTGCTCCAACTCTCTATAATGTTTTATTTATATGCTAGGGTTTAGAGGGACAATTTTGAAACAAAATTATGCTGAAATTTGAGTTGGAATCGCAACAGCTCCTAGGCTTGATTTTCTGGCGCCTAGGCTTGGCAATGGCGCCTAGGCGCTACACAGACCCTTACACCATTTTTCGAACTGGCGCCTAGGCGCCGCAGTGTTGATCATGCTCCTTCATAAAATGGCGCCTAGGCGCTACTTTGCTCTCGGGTTTTTGTATGGAACTTCGTTAGTAAGAGCGCCTAGGCGCCCATAAGTTGGCATCTAGGCTCCATTTTCATCCCGAGTCTAATTTTGCTCATTTTTTATCCGTTTTGTCTTGTACTTTGCTATCATGCATCCTTTTTCCTCAAAACCTATAAAAGATCACAGAACACTATTAAATCCTTATAAATTGCTCAAAACTAACAAAAATATTAAGTGAGAATCATCTAATTAATTGGCCTAAAACTAACTTATCATGAATGTGTATAAAAATCCTTGATGGAAGGATTTCATACATTGAGAAAAATAACAGTAAGTTCATGTGTTGAAATTTGTTTTTTGGTGCCTATCACCTCTCTCTTGTATCCAGTACATACACCATCGCCTTTGAGTGTTGGAGTGGTAGAAGCAGAATAAGGGGCAAGCCAAAAATAAGGGAAAAGGCAAGCTGCCTGCACAAGCTGATATCAAGAAGGAATCTAGGTGCTTCTTTTGCAAAAAAAAGGGGGCACATAAAGAAGGATTGTCCTAAATATCAGAAATGGCTTAATAAAAAAGGTACTCAATTCTCACTTGTTTGTTATAAATTTAATATGATTGATGTTGAGCATAACACATAGTGGATTGATTCTGGTTCTACAATCCATGTCACTGATTCCTTGCAGGGGTTGCAAAACCTAAGGAAGCCAGTGGGAAGCGAGCTACGCATCTATTCAAGCAACAAGATGCACTCACATGTGGAAGTAGTTAGAACATGCAGATTAGTTTTAAGTAGTGGTTTTGTTTTAGAGTTGGAAAAGACATTTTATATTCTTAGTTTTTCTAGGAATTTAATTTTTGTTTCAAGGCTTGTACCGTTGGGTTTTTTCCTTTAATTTTTTAGACACTATATTTAGTTTGTTTTATAGATCTGAACTTATTGGAAATGGTACGTTGTCAAATGGTATTTTCAAAATTAATTTACAAAATGAAACTTCTTATACTTCTATGCATGTTCATGATAATGCTGGCATTAAGAGATGTGTTATGAATGAAGAATCCTCTATGTTGTGGTACCGTAGGTTGGGTCATATCTCTATTGAGAAAATAAAGAGATTAGTGAATGATGGGGTACTTAGTACTTTAGATTTTACTGACTTTGACACTTGTGTTGACTGCATTAAGGGAAAGCAGAATAATATGTCAAAGAAAGGTGCCAAGAGGAGTTTAGACATATTAGAGATCATACATACAGATATTTGTAGTCCAAACATAGACGCGAATGGTCAAAAGTATTTCATTACTTTTATTAATAATTACTCACGATATATGTATCTCTACTTGCTTCATAACAAAAATGAAGCTATAGATGCCTTTAAGGTGTTTAAGGCAGAAGTAGAGAGACAATGTGGTAAGCAAATAAAGATAGTGAGATTTGATAGAGGTGGTGAATACTATGGTAGGTACATCAAAGATGGATAAGTGTCTGGTTCATTTGCGAAGTTTCTTCAAGAACATGGGATAGTTGCCTAGTACACTATGCCTGGTTCTCTAGATCAGAATGGTGTGGCAGAAAAAAGAAATCAAACATTGTTGGATATGATGGAGGTGGTGAATACTATGGTAGGTACATCAAAGATGGATAAGTGTCTGGTTCATTTGCGAAGTTTCTTCAAGAACATGGGATAGTTGCCTAGTACACTATGCCTGGTTCTCTAGATCAGAATGGTATGGCAGAAAAAAGAAATCAAACATTGTTGGATATGGTGCGGAGTATGCTCAGCAACTCCAAGCTTCCTAAGTTCTTGTGGACTGAGGCTCTTAAGACGGCTGCGTATATATTAAACCGAGTTTCAACTAAGGCTGTCTCAAAGACACCATTCGAGTTATGGAAAGGTTGGAAACCGAGTTTGCGACATATACGCGTTTGGGGATACCCGTTTGAAGTGAGAATCTATAATCCACAAGAAAAGAAGCTAGACCCAAGGACCATAAGTGAGTATTTTGTTGGTTATGCTGAACAGTCTAAGGGATACAGATTTTATTGTCCATCACATACTACTAGGTTTGTGGAATCAAGGAATGCAAAATTTCTTAAAAATGACTTGATCAGTGGGAGTAATCGATCTTGGAACACCGTTCCAGAGAAAGATCATACAGATGCTCAGGCTTCCACTTCATGTGATAGAGTGATTGTTATACGTAACACGCCTATAGTTCAAACGCATGTTGAACAACAGCCAGTCATTCAAGTTCCACAAACTGCTGATCAAGAAGCAGTAGATCCAGCTGAACAATAGATACAAGAACCTGTTGAACAACCAGTTGATCAAATATGCTCCTCAAGAGAATGTTGAACCAGCATTAAGGAGATCTACTAAAGTAAGGCTATCAGCCATTTCTAGTGACTATATTGTGTATCTACAAGAGTCTAAATACAACATTGGAGCCGAAAATGATCCAGAAATATTTTCACAAGTTATGAGTTGTAAGGAATCTAATTTGTGGTATGATGCCATAAAAGAAGAGATGAACTCTATGTCATCTAATAAGTTCTAGGATCTTGTCAGGTTGCTTGATGGTATAAAAGCCATTGGATGCAAATGGGTCTTCAAGACAAAAAAAGGACTCATTTAGCAACATTGAAAGATATAAAGCAAGACTCGTTACTAAAGGATTCACTCAAAGGAAGGGTATAGATTACACGGAGACTCTTTCTCCTGTATCCAAAAAGGAGTCCCTTCTTGTGATTACGGCATTAGTGGCTCATTTTGATTTTGAGTTACATCAAATGGATGTGAAAATGACATTCCTCAATGATGATCTAGAGGAAGAGGTTTACATGAAACAACCTGAAGGATTCTCCTCCAGTGATAGTGAGAAATTGGTGTGCAAACTCAAGAAATCCATATATGGTTTGAAACAGGCCTTCCGTCAATGGTATTTGAAATTCCACGATGTCATCACTTCATTTGGTTTTGAAGAGAACATCATGGATCAATGTATATACCAGAAGGTCAGTGAGAGCAAGATTTGTTTCCTTGTTTTGTATGTGGATGATATCCTTCTTGCTACCAATGATAAGGGGTTTTTATATGAGGTGAAATAATTTCTTTCTAAGAACTTCGATATGATATGGTGAGGCATCTTATGTCATTGGCATTAAGATCCATAGGGATAAATCTCAATGCATTTTGGGACTATCGCAGGAAACCTATATCAATAAAGTCTTAGACAAATTTTGGATAAAAAATTGTTCACCTAGTATAGCACCAATTGTGAAGGGTGATAAGTTCAATTTGAACCAATGCCCAAGGAATGATTTCGAGAAAAATCAAATGAGCAATATTCTTTATGCTTTAGCTGTTGGAAGCCTTATGTATGCTCAGGTCTATACAAGAACTGACATTGCATTTGCTGTGGGAATGTTGGGCAGATATCAGAGTAATCAATGCATTGACCACTAGAGGGCTGCAAAGAAGGTGATGAGGAACCTTCAAGGCACAAAAGACTACATGCTTATGTATAGGCAAACTGACAATCTAGAGATGATTGGCTGCTCCGATTCAGACTTTGTTGGCTGCGTTGATTCGAGAAAATCAACTTTTGGTTATATTTTCATGCTAGCTGGAGGAGCTATATCTTGGAGAAGTGGAAAACAAATGTTGGTTGCTACTTCCACAATGGAAGCAGTGTTCGTTTCTTGTTTTGAGGCTACTTCGCATGGTGTATAGTTGAAGAGTTTCATGTCAGGCCTTAGAATTGTAGATTTTGTGTCTAGGCCATTAAGAATATATTGTGATAATTCAGCTGCTGTCTTTATAGCCAAGAATAATAAGAGTGGCAGTCGAAGTAAACACATCGACATTAAGTACTTAGCCATAAGGGAACGCATTAAGGAAAATAAAATGATCATAGAGATATAAGCAATAAATTGATGATCGCAGATCCTTTGACAAAAGGAATGCCACCGAAGTCATTTAAAGATCATGTAGTTCAGATGGGATTTAGTTCCATAATGTAAATTTGTTGGTACGTACAATTTATAGTCTTAATGAAACTCTTATTCAGTTGTGATGTTTTCTCACACTTGATTTGCACATTAAGTTATAAGAGGAAAATTCACATTTAGTAGGACCAAGAATAAACATTGGGTTTATTAATAAAGTTGAGTTACCGTATAGGGAATAAAGTCTAAGAAACAATACATAGTAATACATGGAAGATAATACTCACAATTTAGAGAAATTATCGCCATGATTTATGTATTTGTTTCCTGAAGGTTTGGGTTTCATGAGTATAAGGTTAAATATGAAGACCAAGTGGGAGAATGTAACTTATATTGCAATGGTTTTTTATTGAAACCAATTTAATTGCTATAACAGTTTTACATAAATAGTCTCATATTTATGTTTCCATTAAACTATAATAAAATCTGGCTTGATAACTCATTTTTGAATGTGTATAAAAATCCTTGATGGAAGGATTTCATACACTGAGAAAAACAACAGTAAGTTCATGTGTTAAAATTTGTTTTTTGGTCCCTATCACCTCTCTCTCATATCCAGTACATACACCATCACCTTTGAGTGTTAGAGTGGTAGAAGCAACCAAATAAACAAGTCTTCGTTTGCATAGTGCGATGGCCGGAGGTACACGGCGTTTTCATGCTTCCGTTATATAATTTTGATATGCATATGGTTTTGGCATGTTAGAATTGAATTTTATAGTTTTCACTTATCTCATTAAAAACCTGAAAAACAAAGAGAAAATAAGGTCATCTTTCTGTAACAAAGAGTATTTAACATCATCAAGACGTGGTAATTGAGAAAAGGCATTTTTACCTGGCAAAAGCCAAGCGAGTTGAAAATAAGTATGTTAAGAATGAGATCAGAATCTGAGCCAACAAGACCGAATATTGCTTTCCCTCTTTGCCTGAAGGAACCACATTGTCAAAAACTGATACAAAAATATATATTGATAAACACAAATGCCCTGCCTGAATTAGATATCCATTGTTAACATGATATATATATATATATATATATATATATATATATCAATATTTGAAAGGTTATTTTTGGAGACTCAACTTTATTATATGTCATCCCTTTTTGGCCAATCACCATTGTTGCATATCTTGTCCAAAACGACATAGTAAATTATTATTATTTTATCCATAAATATCTTTTTTTTAAAAAAAAAAAAAAAAAAAAAGGGGGAGTCTGCAAACCAAAGCCTTTGTGTTGCAATATCCAATTAGACCTTAAAAGGAGGGCAACTCAGGAGAAAAGGAAGGAAAGACAAGGCCACTGCATGCCACCATACCCAATTACTAACAAGTGCTACTGTTCGAAAAGAATCTTTTCTTTTCCTTGGTTTTTTTAACAGAATAAAGGGACCTGATATATTTGCATCAAAGATTTGAGCATTTGTTCGTTTCTTTACACTGTCTGTTCCACTCATTATACCACATGCTCATGCAAACTGAAACAAAGCATCTGCCATTACCACAACTCCTTTTAAAGGTTCTAACATCCATAGTTTACAACGAAGTATACATATAAATATACATATATATATATATATATATATATATATATATATATATAACATACAATGCATGAAAAAAAAAACCAAGTAAACGCGCATGATAGTTAGCAACTTAGAGAGAGAGTAGGATAGTCATATATAAAAACTTTTTCTTTTATTTAAGGAGTTCTTATTATATAGAGATAGAAGCTACAAGCTCCAAACCCTTCTTACAAACTCCCCTATCACGAAAAAACTAATTACCCCATATCTTCAGGAGGGGTAGCCCTTGGACTGTCTTCTGGAAGTAAGATCGGACGGGTAAGTATAGGAAACAGGGAAACCAATAGCAGGAGAAGCCATAGCTAGAACGGGTACCACATGATTCCTTAGATCGAGTATAAATCATGCCACCTTCCAATCTCTCCAATGGCTCCTTGAAGATGAGCTTCCGTAGTTGAAAAACTAGCTTCCAAGGAGGCAATTTTGTTCTCCACATAAAGCTGCATTTCTGAAATATGGTCACAAGCAGGGTTAGCCTGTTCTTCGAACTCGCCGATCCTGAAGGAGTAGTAGCTGAGTTTAACAGTTGCGCGGAGCTCCATATCATTTAATTGATGGCTGAGCGCATGAACATGTTCTTATAGCCTAGAAACCTGTCTGAGAGTTTCTTCGGCTTCAGGGGTCATTTGAAGTCAACGAACGTGACGAAAAAATGTGAACCATGGCATTAGCTAAAGAGCTATGAGAGGGCAAAGGATTATTACTCTCAAATCCAAAGAAGTCTTCCTTTTCAATATTAGCCATAATGGCGTTATGGTTGGACTGCAAACATGGCTGCAATTGGCAACAATTAGTTAGTGTCTACCAACTGTTAGAGGACAACATCTATCAAAGCAAATGATAGCAGCTGCTGCAAGGATCAATATAAAAGGGCGGGTAGTCTACCGTTGCGGCAAGGAAAAAACGGAAGAAAGAAAAGGCTCCAATAAAAAAAAAAAAAAAAAAAAAAGCCTACTCTGTTTACTTCACGCCTTGTCACCTGTAACCCAAAAAAAAAAAAAACTGAATATGTGCAAAAGAGAAGTTTACTGATGGCCTAGGAAGCACTACTGCACCTCGGGAAGCAATTTTCTTTTCCCTAAATATGCCTGTACAATAAGTACTTTTTAAAAAAAAAAAAAAAAAGAAAGAAAGTGTGACGTGCATATGCTTTTGAGGTATGTTATAGATTTATTATATCTACATGTAAGTACATACCGTACATGGAGCATAAATACCAATTCCTCACCTTTTTTTTATGTTAGTTTTTTTATGCTTTGCCATTAACTGCTAATTTGGTACGAGGTGGTGTTATCAAATCATTTGCGTTGTCGCCTCACTAGTAGGGAGCGTCGTTTTTCTAGCGACCAGGTTGAATAGCTTAACTTATAGGAGGAGTTCCTTACCACAAATACCACATATAGGAGATTAAATGGCATCTATTTTATAATATTTTATAAAATATTAAAAGGATATGGGACAAAAATTTTTGTGTTTTGAAAATCTCTATGCATACAATAGACAATGGTTAATGTGCTAGTGGAAAACTATCTTCTAATGTGTTATATTAGACAAAAGTTTTCATCATCTTCTTAAATTTTGAATACTCTTTTTCATTATACTAATACCCTCTTCCATTTCATTCTATCAAATTTACAAACTTTAAAATTTCCCTTTTAAATCCCCCATTTTCTTTCCAAGTTCTCTTTATCTCTCTCTTCATACTATTTCTTCCTCACATTTTAACTCTTTCTTTAAATTCCTTTTATTCTCTCACTCTCTTTTCATCTCTTCTACTCCTCACTCCCTCAACCCTCATCTCTGATGTTGTGACTTATTGCCAAACCATTATTGTTGCCGTTGCTGTTGACTTTGCCTTCGTCTTGAGCACTAAAATTTAGGTATATTTAGAATCTTTTGAAATTTCTTTCATTTGAATCTTTTTTTTAATTTTGAATTTTCCTTTGTATTTGGTGAAGTATTTTTGTTGCTATTG
>CAMOHE010047254.1:0-11278 GCA_946598075.1 Artocarpus hirsutus | reverse complement strand
AAAAAAAAAAAAAAAAAAAAAAAAAAAAAAAAAAAAAAGAACTTTACCTGAATATGTGCAAAAGAGAAGTTTACTGATGGCCTAGGAAGCACTACTACAGCTCGGGAGGCAATTTTCTTTTCCCTAAATATGCATGTACAATAAGTTCTTTTTTTTAAAAAAGAAAGAAAGAAAGAAAGTGTGACGTGCATATGCTTTTGAGGTATGTTATAGATTTATTATATGTACATGTAAGTACATACCGTACATGGAGCATAAATACCTATTCCTTACCTTTTATTTATGTTAGTTTTTTTATGCTTTGCCATTAACTGCTAATTTGGTACGAGGTGGTGTTATCAAATCATTTGCGTTGTCGCCTCACTAGTAGGGAGTGTCGTTTTTCTAACGACCACCTACTTTAATAGCTTGACTTATAGGAGGAGTTCCTTACTACAAATTAGAGATTAAATGGTATTTATTTTATAATATTTCATAAAAAACTGTGATCTTATGTATTAAAAGTTATGGGACAGAAATTTGTGTTTTGAAAATTTCTACACACACAATAGATAATGGTTAATGTGCCAGTGGAAAACTATTGTCTAATGTGCTAAATTAAACAAAGTTTTTCATCTTCTTGTTAAATTTTGAATACTCTTTTCCATTTTACTAACACCCTCTTTCATTTCATTCTATCAAATTTACAAACTTTAAAATTTCTCTTTTAAATCCCCAGTCTCTCTCCAAGTTCTCTTTATCTCTCTCTTCATACTATTTCTTCCTCACATTTTAACTCTTTCTTTAAATTCCTTTTATTCTCTCACTCTCTTTTCATCTCTTCTACTCCTCACTCCCTCAACCCTCATCTCTGATGTTGTGACTTATTGCTAAACCATTATTGTTGCCGTTGCTGTTGACTTTGCCTTCGTCTTGAGCACTAAAATTTAGGTATATTTAGAATCTTTTGAAATTTCCTTCATTTGAATTTTTTTTTTAATTTTGAATTTTCCTTTGTATTTGGTGAAGTATTTTTGTTGCTATTGTTGTTATCGTTGTTATATTTTATGGATAAACTTTGGCTATGATTCTTGAAATATCTAGCTTATATGAATATTTATTATATACATCTTTGAAAATGGTTGTATATTTTTTCTATGTTGATAAGAATCAAGTTTATCAAAAAAGATGGCATAAATTTGTAAATAATAGTTGAAATTGTTCTTTGAGAAGAAATTGTTTAAACGAATATATATATTTTGATTTTTGAAGGCTTTTAACGACGATTTTACTAGAACCATCATCTAAAATGACATATTAGACGACGGTTTTTTTAATGTGCGCTTTAGATGATATATATATATATATATATTACTAAAACCATTTTCTAATGTGCCCTTTTAGTATTTCACGTACATATTAGACGACAGTTAAATGTATATTACATATTTCGATTATGAATTAGATGACAGTTTGACTAACCATCGTCTTATCTTTAGACAATGGTTTAACCTTCCATTTGTATTAGTGGTTATTATAATTGTGACCGCATATCCTAACTACTAACATATAAGAAGAGTTATTTTAATCACAACTGTCTGTTTTCTTTTTCTTTTATTTTTCTAGTTTTTTTTACTCGTCGTTATTATCATCTTCTTTCCCTAATTAGTATTTATTTTTTAATCTTTGAAAAACCAAAGAATCCGAACAAGAGTTAATCCAATTGGTGAAATGATAAAACCTACGGGTAAAACCAAAGTACATGTGGTACCATAAGTTTTGCCTTGAAGTTACATTTTTTTTAATTTAAACAATAATTTAGCTTCAAAAGCCCGATAATTCACACAAAAAAAACGACAGGTGTTAAGAGCCGAATAATTTACACAACAAAACGACAGACAGCACATGTTTCAGTCAACGGGGCCCACACAAGAAGCAGCGCCGTAGACGAGGCGACGGTCGGAAGCTCCCGTATCAGCTGAAGAGAATCACAGCCGTCGATCAAGGCACAAAATTAAAAATACCAATTCGAAAGCCACCCCGAAAATTAGAGCCAGAGCATTTCCTCATTTCGTCACCATACTGCCAAAATCGCACAGATCTTTTCTCTGTCGCTCTCCCTCTCTCTCTCTCTCTGTCTCGTCTTTCTCTCTCTAACACCTCCGAAGATGAGCAGGGGACCGGGGCTCTTCTCGGAAATCGGCAAGAAAGCCAAGGGTAAGTTTCTCTGACACACCATTTATCCAAGCTTTCAGGTCATCTTGCATTTTCAATTTCCTCGTGGTTTGAATTTGTTGGTATTATGATACTGATCGTTCTCGCTTCTTGGATCTAGATCTTTTGACTAGGGATTATTCCTCCGATCAGAAATTCTGCGTCTCCACCTACAGCGATGCTGGCGTGGTAAGAAAGCTTTCGTCTTTTGTTTTTTATGTTTTCAATTTTGAAATTTAAGTTTTACTCATAATTTGTATATCAAGCTATTCATTTCTGTTACTTGTATGTTTTCGTGAATCGTGAAATATTTTTATGTTGATTGAGTCAATGCTTTGATCGATTTCTAGGGTTTTCAGATGGCCTTTTCTCATGTTCCTGATGATTTGGTCGTATTTTGCGATATCTTTCATGGGCTATGTTATTTATGGGCATAAGAGGGAAATGTTATTTGTTTTGGTTGTCTTTAGCAAATCCTCTTTTATGGAGAAATGTATCTATTATGGTTGAGTTCCAGTGTGTTTTCAGCATGTGGAAAATAATACACGAGTCTTTTGAGATTTATATGGTGCTCTGATTTTGGGGTTGATGGTGCTTTGAGATTACACTTGAATTCCATTTCCATTACTTGATTCATAAGGTTCTCTCTGGATTAGGTACCAGGTTATAAACTTATAATATAATTTCAACTCCAATTTATTCCCCTTGCAGGACTTATTTTTCATTGTCCAATTAATAAATTTCAAAACCATCTGTTGATTTTTGTGTTTTTTTTATTTTTTGTACGAAAACTATAGATAAAAGTAGCAATTAGCTAGAAGAGCTTTGACTTTGTCATCTGACAGTCCTTTAAAATTCTGTTATTTTCTTAGCAAATAGTGTGTGTGATATTTGAAACTCTCTTTGTGGTAAGAGTGCTGTTTATATCGCCATTTGCTCGGTCGTGTTGTTCGAATATGAAAGTAGTCAACCAAATTTGATCTTGAAGCTTAGTTTCCAATTTCTCAGTCAACAATATTTGCTTTTGTTGTAGTCTTTTTCTTGAAATTAGTGTACCATATCAAATAGAACTTGGAGTTAAATTGCGGATTATGAATTGTTATTACTAACTTGTTTATGTACGGTAATTTTATTTTTCTGGGTTTCAGATCAGTTAGACGTTCAAAAGCGGTAGAAATTTGATGCAATGTTTTATGATGAATAGCACTGAGCCTTTTCTATTTTTATTTTTATTTTTATTTTTGATTTTTGTCTTTCTCCTCTTTATAGGCCCTCACATCGACAGCAGTGAACAAGGGAGGACTTTTAATTGGGGATGTTGCAGCAATATACAAGTTCAAGAACACTCTTGTTGATGTCAGAGTTGACACGGAATCAAATGTATCTCTTTTGTTAAGATTCTAAATCAAGTAACTTGCTTGTTTTGATAAGTGTTCTAATTTTCTCTCTTTGTGGCAGATCTTAACAACTCTCACAATCACTGAGATCTTACCATCCACAAAGGCTATTGCTTCGGTCAAACTGCCCAACTATAATTCTGGCAAGGTACCAGGGTTTGGCATCTTTAGCCATTGAAAACTCTTTTCTCTGCAGATGTGGTCTTAACATGCATCTACATTTTTGTGCTTGCTATGTTTTCTGTAGTTGGAGGTTCAGTACTTCCATGATCATGCAGCCTTTTCAGCAGCCGTTACTGTGAATCAATCTCCCTTGCTTGATGTCTCAGCCACCATTGGTACGCCAGCCATTGCCTTTGGTGCAGAAGCAGGTTATGACACCACTACCGGCAATTTTACAAAGTACAATGCTGGTATTAGTATAACAAAGCCAGATTCATCTGCATCAATAATTCTGTAAGCTATCGTTTTCTACTCTTTAGTCTTTATCAAGTCAAATGATTTTAACTCGGTAATTTCAATGTAATTAGTTTTTAAATTTACGTCTCTTGTCCATCCCTCTCTCTATAGGGGCGACAAGGGAGACAGTATTAGAGCATCGTACGTGCATTATCTGGATGAATTGAAGACAAGTGCGGCAGTGGGAGAGGTTACTAGAAGATTTTCCACAAATGAGAACACTTTTACAGTGGGAGGCTCTTATG
Organism: Artocarpus hirsutus; assembly: GCA_946598075.1. Classification (NCBI taxonomy): domain Eukaryota; kingdom Viridiplantae; phylum Streptophyta; class Magnoliopsida; order Rosales; family Moraceae; genus Artocarpus; species Artocarpus hirsutus. The sequence continues at coordinate 6,984 of CAMOHE010047254.1, read as the reverse complement.
CCGTTGACCATCTAACGGTTGTCAAAGCGAAGCTGAACTGCCATGGGAGGCTGGGGGCTCTCCTCCAGCATGAGGTTGTGCCTAAGTCACTGCTGACAATCTCTGGTGAGATTGACACCAAGGCCTTGGAAAAGAGTCCCAAGTTTGGGTTGGCCATTGCCCTCAAGCCTTGAGTGTCGTGCAACACTGCGGTGATGCATCTTGGAACTCATACCTTCAGTTCATTTTTTTTGCGGTCGCTTGAAAGGGATAACTTGAATAAGTAGTTCCACAGAAAATTTGATCCTAGACGACTGTGGATGGATGATTCAACTGTTTCTATTGGTGTCTTTTCTTCTTGGAATTGTAAGATAGGTGTTGGAGGCATTTTGACGCTAGCCGGTTATATTCTCCTTATGTGAGGAACCTTAATCGTTTTGATTGATGAAAATTTTTTCCCCAATTTCCGGATGGAGCTTATAAATATACGTGACAAGTCTTACCATGTATTTAAATGCACCATAAAAAAGTTGTTCTGATTTTGTTTTGCTTGCAATAAGAAATGAATCTTCACTGTGTTGGCTTGATCTAAAGTGGAACTTTGTCCTAATGATTTAAGCCCTGAAGCTGAACTTCAGCAAAGGTAATTCTGCAGTGGCTAGGCTTTATTCCGTTCTTTCATATTTTCACAAGAACCATGACAATTCCAACATGAAGCCATAAGAATGGACGTTATCAACAACTCAATATTTTGTCCATTAATTACAAATTATCAATTGTATCTATTAAGAGTTATTTCATCTCTTCACCAAAAAAAAAAAAAACAATAATAATAATAATTAAGGACTTCATTGTGCTTCAGACGCAATCCCAATCGTTGCTTGCCTAAACTGTTCTACTGTGGTGGAGGTGTAAATAAATAAATAAATAAAGACATTTTATTCAGCTCCCGGCCGGGGCTTTTGGATAAATGGCCTTAACAAAAAATTTTTTGGGCAAATGATTTTTGTGTCAAAAAAAAAAAAAAAGGGTCATTTCCTCAATTAAATTTTTTGGATGGCCTTTTTATCCAATTTTTCCCTCCTGTGCTGTTGCTTTTCCTGCTCCCCCTCCTTCCTTCTTCTCCTCTCCTTTAAAGCGTAGATGACTTTGTATAAAAGCCTGAACAACATGCATCAAAACTTGAATTGAAAAAAAAAAAAGGTCTATCAAGGTTATTATTGATGTGTCTGATTGCTTTTAAGCAATATCAGCTTCAATTTGTATCATACTATACTACCATATAATATGACATCAGAATATCAGCAGCGGTCATTTGCAAACAAAAAAAAAAAAAAAAAAATATATATATATATATATATATATAGAAGAAGAAGAAGAAGACAGCCAAGAGTATTGCTGCAATGATATAATGCCATCAATGCATGTTAGTCTAGCAAGAGAAAACTAGTGTCCAATGTCTTCTGTCATACTTGGGAGCTTAGCTTTACCATTTCAAAATCACATTTTGTCCACCAAAGCAATACTCCACGTAATCATGTCATAAACCAATGTGCTATTTAAATTCCATCTTTTGAACAACTCATGCTAACATTTTCTTCTCCTATAACATTTTTTTTTTCTCAATTGCAATCTTCCCCCAAAACACAGACAATGCTGCAATACCATATTGCCCAAGCAACAAAAAATCACTCACTAGTTGACTAATCAATTTGGAAATGAAAAATAATTATTTCTAGAAATATAGAATATTGCATTGAAATGTCTCAAAAGAGAGCCCCAAATATTAAGATCCAACGCTTCAAAAAAAATACAAAAAATCACAGATCAAACGAAAAATACCTTTTCACTTTTCTCAGTAACAAAATTGATTCCTAAACCAAAAAAATAAAAAATAAAATAAAAACAGAGAGATGTATTGGAGATCGGTATAAATTTTGGACCAAACATTACAAAAACAAAACCTAGTTCCTTTAATCGACGGTCTGCATGATATCCTCGGCGGTGAACTTGGTGCCCTTGTCCTTGTCAGCGGCGGCGCGGCCCTTGGCCTTGCGGTCCTTGTCGAGCCTGAGCTTGGCTATAACGACCTTCGAGGGGTTGATTCCGACATTGACGGTGGATCCATTGACCTTCTCGCGGGTTATTCGCTCGATGTGGATCACCCACTTGCGGCGGTAGACCTGGACGACTTGCCCTCGCGGCCCTTGTAGGTCCCACGGACCACCTGGACCTCGTCGTCCTTGCGGACGGGCATCGAGCGGACGTTGTATTTAGAGCGGAGGTCGCCGGAGAGAGGAGCGCTCATCAGCACTCGGCGGACGCTCGACGGCGCCGTGAAGTGGGCCTTGCGGCTTTTGCGGCGGGAGCTTGAGACCCGTGGGTTGTACTTCATTTTCGCTCTCCTAGTTTTTTCACTATGGCCTATTGATGATACTTCTCTACTTTAACTTTTAAATCTATCTTAAAGTGTTTCATAGACTTGTAAATGGGACAAAAATTTGATTTATCCCCCTTAATGTTGGCATCATTCTTGCATGGTACTTAACCCACAAGATCCCTTGATTTAGGAAAAGCAGAAAAATCTTATCTAGTTAAAGGAAACTAACTAGTTGTCATGAGGTTTTTGATATTTAACACAATCTAAAACTAATCTTTGTATAAGTCTATACTAGTATAATTTTAAATTGCACAATAAAATTCAGTTGGTTTTTATCTTAAAATTATTCTTAGATTGTATACACATAAACTTGACCATTTCTACATTTTATATCGATATTGATATAGTCTTCGACAGTATCAATACCTAAATTCATATAGTATGTTTACCGAAAATACTATTGTGTAACTTTGATTTTTAACTCATAGGCACTTAAGGATTTATTATGTATTAAAATGTTTCTGGATACACTATTAGCACAGTTTTGTATTTGAAAATTCTTCTAATTTAAATTCTTAAGTTATTTTCGGATTGAAATTTCTGCCTTAAATTGCAGTGGAAATTACCAACCGAATTATTTAATCACAAAAGTTAATAAATTTAACTTTAGTATTTACTATAAGATTTTGGAATATTTATATTAATTCCATAAATCTTTTAGTTACAAAGATCCTACATGATATTTCTAGAAAAATTTACGACGCCAATATTTAGATTCCAACATAAAGTTTGAGCATTCCATGACATTTAACGGTATTGTATGCTACTGAAACCTATGCTCATAAGCTCTAAACTTGTGTTTCTTACGAACTTAATGATGTAGTTGTGACGACCCAGCTTTTTGGACCATTACTTAACGTTCTTTTTAATCTTAATTGTCATTATTTAAATTATAGAAAAGAGCAATCATTTTTATCTTTTACTACATAAATACTTTTAACATGTATTTAGCTTTTTCATAAACACTTTTTTTCAAATTGGACATATAATACTTTTTCTATTTATGTTACAACCATAGTAACTAAATAATTTTCTTTAAGATATAATTCACAGTGGAGATAGTCTCACAGCGGTATCCATACCTTTGACTATGCTTTTGCTCATTTGTTGTTGTCATCTCAACAATAATTTTATTTCAGCCTCTTGGATGGATTTTCTATTAGCATGAAATACATTAAGTGAGATATTGCTCAGTAAGTCTAAACGTTACCCACAAAATGACTTTCATACATGATCTATTTATGCTCAATTATAGATTTTAATTATTAATTTCTTAATCTTTTCTTGAACTATGGGCCTAAATGTTTGCACCATATGCGCAAGATCAACATAACACCGAGACCGTAATAATATCTTTTACTTAAATCAGAAGTTGCTGTAACACCTATTTTACTTATATTTTCTGTTGTATTATTTTACTAGTTCATTTATTATGGTGGCATATCATACATGATGCTTATTTAACTTTAAATGAACTCATAACATATGCAATTAATTAAATGATGAAAACGATACATTTTCTTTAAAAATCTTTGATTCAATACTGTAGATAAGGTTTGAAACTTACTTGGAATTTACACCGCACTTATCTAAATTCCTGTTACCCTTGTTATTCGTCTAAGTGTCCTGCTTGGACAATTTATTCCAATATTAGCTAACTTATCTATTATCGGACTACACATCGACAATGAAAGTTATACGTTAAATATGTAGTTCATGATTAGACGGTTAATTTGTAAATTACGTAACTCGAGCATCCTGTAACTTTTTTTGCTTTATTTCTTGTCATTTATCTGACTCTAACGAGTTACAGGAACAATTCCCGCTAAGGTTGCTTTTCTATTTTGGACGTTTTGAGGTCTGTTTGAAGTGTTTTAACGAAAAATAATAATTTTCCCCCTCTTAGGTCTTCTAAATGGTTTCGAACACATTTTACCTATTAATTCACATTTACTTATCATTTAAAGCTAAATGGAAGCATAATGATCAATTTTCCAGAAAAATTCATTTTGTCAAAGTTTTTGCAGCTTTAGACCGTAATATAGAAAAAAACAACGATCTTGCCCCCGATTATTACGAAAAACAACGATTTTACCCCCGAACCAAAACTGACAATTTTACACTATTGGACTCAGTTTTTTATAAGTATTAAAATTCTCTAAAGTTCCCTAGGTCAAATTCTTTAAGTTTCAAGACAATTTCTACTAGATACAAATTTTTAAATTTTGTGATTAAAAACTTGTAAACTTCATAACTCACGTTCCGCGTAGAATTTTTACAAGTTGTCTAAGATTCATAATAATTTCAAATGAGTTCTACAACTTTTATGTTTTGACTTTAAGTTGGACCGTACAATGGAGGTTTTGGCCTTTTTCAAAACTATCGAGTTTGGAAAAATCTTTTCGATTTAATCTTTTTAAAATTTTACAAAATTTTGTTTTTTTTTTTTTTTTATAGCCCTTTTAAATAGAAGAACTAATTATCAATCATGTTTTCCTTATGCGATGTGGGAGTTGCGGGACTCTAACTGTTTAAAATATTTTACAGTTTCACTCTCCAAACTTTTCAAAATGTAATAATTTTTCACTAAACTTTAAATCTTGGCAAGTCAAATCCCAGCCCCAAGTTGCCAATTGTTATGGTCCATTTTAATAATAACCATAAGATATAAGAAAAGTTGTTAAAAATGAAAACCATGAATTATAATGATAATACAATATTAAGAGAAATGAATACTGAAGAAATTATGAACGAATAGTAAATGAAATTATAAATATTAATATACTACTACCACTACTATTATTATTGTTATTATTATTATTAGTTTGTTGAAACTCCTCACAAGAACTTTTTTAAGAGCGCGTGGTTAAGAAGAACAAAGTTTGAAGAAAATTATCCAGTCCAAGAAATTAATGCATATGTTCAGTAGCTTTAGTTTGCTCTTCTACTTCTTCTTCTTGTTGTTTTTGTTTCTTTTTTTTTTTTAACCAGATAGTTATTCGGAAAAGGATTATCAGTTTTTTGAAATAAAATATCAAATATGCCAAAAGAGACGTTTGACAAGATATAAAGCAAAAAAATAAAAATAAAAAATAAAAATAAAAAATAATGGGTTATTTACCTTTTTATAATTTTTTTTAAGTCTATTAAAAAACTATACATTTAATTTCTAATCTCATTAAACATACACCTTTATATTAGATTTAATATACAAATTTATATATTTTTTATATAATTAACTCTCAATTTTGACCTAAAAATCCAAAATACTCTTAAATTGAAAAGCAAACAAAAATTAAAAAAAAATTAAACCGACAATTGTGACCTAAAAATGCTTAAGAATACCCTCAAATTGGTCTTTGGTGTGGTTTTTTCCTTCTAAATTTTGAAAGTATTGGTTTTTTTTTTTTTTAAAGATAATTTGATCATTTTAAAAATCAAAATCAATTATTAATTTATAAAAGGTATAGATTTGCTTATTAAATCTAATTTGAAGGCATAAAATTGATGAATTCAAAAACCAAAGATATAGTTTTTTTAGTAAATCCAAAATACATGATATAAAAAAGTAAATATCTCAAAAAAAATAATATTGGTAAACAAACATATTTTAATATTATTTTTTTAGTTTTAAAGATTAAATTTAAACCTGAAAAGAGGTTTTTTTTAATAGAGGAAAACTAACTAATATGTCTAGTATTTTGAGGTGTAAAGGTAATTATTTAAGGGCTTCTAATAAAGAAATCATGAGGTGTTCATGTAATCAATTTATGATCCTAGTAATCAACTATAAGGGGCCTTAACTTAATGGCCTTCTCTTGAGCCGAGATTGAGTACTCATCACATGACTATTGGAGCCAGAGATGGCGTTTATAAATCAAATCATCACCAACAGGATCCTCAGTGGACAGCAACTACGCGAGAAGGAATTGCTCCACTCTTGAAGAATGAATAGTTGTAAGCTTCTTCCAACACCCGCCAAGAGGAAAATAGTCGGAAGAAAGTGGATGTATAAAAAAAATCAAGAGACACCTTTGATGGTACTTGTGCATGTACAAGGCCCGGTTGATGGCTTTTAGCTACCGTCAAACTGTTGGCTTTGCCTCTGCTGGGATTTTCAGTTCAGTAGTCAAATAAGTGACCATAAGAACTGTTCTTGTTATTGCTTTCCCAAAGGACTAAGACATCAGAGAACTAGACATAAATAACGCCTCTCTTAGTGGAATTCTAAATGAAGATGTGTGTATGTCTCAATCCCCAAGTGTTTGGGCCAAAAAAGAGGAGAAGGGAGCTCATTTGCAAGCTCAATGAGGCCTTACATGGCCTAAAACAGGCTCCTTGAGTTTGGTTTGATCGACTAAGAGTTCCACTTTCAGCGGCTACGTTTCAAGTGTTCTCAAGCATATAAGTATCTCTTTCCACAAATCTGTCCTATTTCTGTTCTTAAAAAACAGAACAGCAGTTGTTTTCCTTGATTGATCAGATTAGCAGTTATCACTAGTAGCAGATGACGTTGAATTAACTAGGTGTATTCTTAAGATCCTCACAAGCCAAGCACATTTTTC